>JARVZY010002173.1:0-81884 GCA_030686995.1 Artemisia argyi
GAAGGGGGTTGATGAGGCGAAAAATGATCCATTTTTAGGGGGTCATTTAAGCCCGAATTCGAATTTATTTGATCAAATATTGCCCTAAATCGTTCCTTTTGTGATTTTAGGTACTTTGGGAGTGAAATCTGGAAAAGGAAGCAATTCGGACGTTTTTGGAGCATAAAAGTGAAGAAAACGCCAAAGTCTTAATTTTTCATGCTGGGAACAGTAGGTGACGGCGTCAAGAGTAACTCCCTGACGGCGTCAAGGGCAAAATTCCATGACGGTCCAGAAGAGATTTGACGGCGTCATGAAGGTAGGGCGTCAAAAGCAAAATTCCATGACGGCCTAGAAATGATTAAGTCTTGATGGCGTCAAATGTAGATCAAGGCAGTCCGAGAATAGTTTTGGCGGCGTCATGAAGATAGGAGATTGTATGACTAGCACATAACCGTATATTCAGAAAAATTTTCCACCCAAATATGTGAGGTTCGCCTTTAGATTTGATAGGAAAAACATTCATTATTAGTGCTTATGAGTGTACCGGTAGCATTTATATTCTAGAACTTGCGTTAGTGATGCATCCCGAGACCGCTAGTGAGACTACATTCGTGTGGTAGGATTTACTACATGATAAGAGGCATTAGGATCACCCTTGTGTTAAACCCGTATCATGATTACTTGACCATTTAAGTCATATTACTTGGCTAGTTAAGTCAACTAATTTTTCCCACACCCTTAGCGTTGTACTCATTTTTAGTACACGAAACCCCTAGTACACCCCTCCGAGCCTATCTTTTCGTTTCTAACTTTAAGCATCTTACTTAAAGGAAGAATTTGTTACACCCCACTTAAATGTACAACCAAATCGCCTTAGCCTTCCGTGTATGCGCTCATTTTTAGTGCATTATTGTTATTTGTTAAACCCTAAGTTAACTATCTAATTGATTATATAGTTGCTAAGTCGAGTCATATCCTTGTACATATTGTTTTGGGACGATTGGGACTCATGGGTAAAGTACTTGTTTTATGGAGTAATGGGGAAGAACATCATATATTACCCCCATATGTGCGTTAATTTTAAAAGTGCTCCAAGTGTTTTGATTTTCTTAATTCGAGTCATTAGATTAGTTTATTGTAAAGTATGTAAAAATTCAAGTGTAAGGGGAATGTTCATCCCCTATGATGTATTATTTTGGATGGTAGGGTAAGAGTGTATGAAAAAAAAAAAAAAAAAAAAAAAAAAAAAAAAAAAAAAAAAAAGGAAAAAGAGAAAAAACATACGGACTACCATCCCGTTTCATTCTATGTTTATTTTATGTTTTTGTTATTTTTCATTTATTAGCTTAAGTCGAGTCTAGTCTTGGCTTAGCAATGCCATATTGTACATGTAATTAACCAAGATTGTTAACTCGCCACCAGTAAAACTTCCTTTATCCAACAAAACCGTGTATTTCATATCCCTACACCTAACGTTACAACCCTTAAAAAGACCTCTTTGATAGTTTATCCTAAGTGCTTACGCCATGTGGTGGAGGTTTGATCCTTTCCCAAGCCTATGGTAATCTATTTTGCTATGACAGGTAGTGAGAGATGTTTTCCATTTCCATATTGTAAATTACACTTTATTACACCCGAGAGATGTGAGTATCTAAACACTATTTGTGAGGTGCTTGTGTATGACCTCCGTGCTTGTCTATTAGTCTTTAGTGGAACGATTATTTGTTGTAATTACTTTTATATTAGTGTTAAATGACCACTAACTTGTATTTTGAGTAGAATAAAAGCGCATTTGCTTGAGGACAAGCAAATCTCAAGTGTAAGGGTATATGATGAGGCGAAAAATGATCCGTTTTTAGGGGGTCATTTAAGTCCACATTCGAATTTATTTGATCAAATATTGCCCTAAATCGTTCCTTTTGTGATTTTAGGTACTTTGGGAGTGAAATCTGGAAAAGGAAGCAATTCGGACGTTTTTGGAGCATAAAAGTGAAGAAAACGCCAAAGTCTTAATTTTCCATGCTGGGAACAGTAGGTGACGGCGTCAAGAGTAACTCCCGGACGGCGTCAAGAGCAAAATTCCATGACTGTCCAGAAGAGATTTGACGGCGCCATGAAGGTAGGGCGTCAAGAGCAAAATTCCATGACAGCCTGGAAATGATTAAGTCTTGACGGCCTCAAATGTAGATCAAGGCAGTCCGAGAATAGTTTTGGCGGCGAGGTGACGGCGTCACAAGCTTTGTCTTGACGCCGTCAGACCTCTTTTCCTATATATAGTTTTCTAATTTTTCACAAAAAAGGGGAGAAGTTTTGGAGAAACCCTAAGTACGGTTTTGGTGCAAATTTTACAGGTTTTTCAAGGGTTCCAAGCCCTTGATACCTTTCATGTGTAATTAAGATAAGTGTTCTTTTAATTCAATCAATATGTCTATGTGTTGGTTGTCTATATCTTGTTCTTGTCTTAATTCCATTATGCTAGGCTAGATCTATCTTGTGTTTGCTTAGATCTAATGAAACCTAGATGTTAATTATGTGTTGATTACTTGTTTATACTTGTTTTGGATGAATGATTTATATGTTAGGCTTAAGAAAACTGGCAGATCTCCAATTGGTAACATGCTTGAACGTCTTAAGAAACATGAACCGACGCGCACTAGGTCTTTATTGGTTGTATTTAATGTATGAGCCACTGTTTACAATCCCTATAGTTGTGCTGGGCATGGTGTAGGAGGAGATAAGAGCTCATAGAATTAGGGAGTTAAGTGTGCCACCCCATGAATGATATTAAGGAATACGATCCGTCATCCATGCATTTATAACAAGTAATTAACGTGTAAAAGATGTCTAGGGAGTAGTGAAATCTAAGTAAACACATTTTATCCACTTATTGCTCACAACTTTAGTATAATTTAGTTTATTTTCATTTTCTGTATTTTATTTTGATTGCATCTTTAGTATTGGGTTAGTTGATTAGCAACTAATTCCGCCCAAATCCTTCAAACCCGAGAATTTTAATTGCTTTCTAAAAAATATAAAAACACAAAAATAATCATCCTTCACCTTTAGAACTAGTATTTAGGCTTTCTAATCCTAGCGACACTATTCCTAAGCTGAACGATCAATCCCCCGGTACTTGTCACTATACTATACTACAACGATCAGGTACACTGCCTGGTGGGGTGTGTAAGCTTCTCGAGATCCCTCGAAAGGTAAAGCCTGTTGCGATTCCCACGCATCAAGTTTTTGACGCCGCAGCCCGGGGAATAGTTATTGTCTAGGTTAGAATATCTTTTTATTAGGTCTACTTGCTAGATTCCTTTCTAGTAAGATTTTATTTTTATTTTTAGGTTCTCTTTAGTCTATCTTATTTCTTTGTGCCTTTGTTCGTAACTCTTCACCACCTGCCATCATGGCAAGCGATGAATCCCTTAACCTTAGGATCACTAGGAGTCGTAGTTCCACTAGAAACCTGGTCTTGCCTTATGCGGAACCCGAAAGAGAAATGCGTAGATTGAGACAATATCACTCAACTTCTGAACCATCTAGCGTTGCCATCGATTTTGATGCACCTCTTTCTGAAGAAAATTCAGAAAATCATGTCACAACCCCTAGCTCGCAACCCAACGACGAGACGAGTACTCCCGCAACCCCCATTCCTAAGCGTCTTAAAGACTACTCATCCCCAACCTCTCGTGGCTTCTCAAACGCCATTGTCTACCCAAACGAACACACCATCGAGGTCTTGCATGCAAACGATGTTTGGCTTGTTAAAAGTGTGTGTAAGTTTCGCGGAACAGATGAGGAGGATCCAATCCAACACATCAAGGACTTCCTGAAAATAGTAGACACCCTCCATACGGATGGGGCTACTAGAGACACATCCCGATTTCGATTCTTTCCTTTCACCTTATATGAAAAAGCCCAAGAATGGTATGACAAACTCCCTTCTGAATCTATTTTCACATGGGAGCAACTCATATCCAAGTTCTATGAGAAGTTCTTTCCACCTGGAAAAACCTCAGCATTTAGAGATAGGATCCTCCGTTTTCGGAAGAGGAAGGAAGAACCCTTCCATAAATCGTGGACTAGATTCAAAGATTTAATAAGACAAGTTCCCCATCATGGCATTGAGCTTTGGCTCTTTGTCCAAATCTTCTACAATAATATCTCCTCTAACGACCGAAACGGAATTAACCAATCTAGAAAAGGAAGATTAGCCAATCTTAGTGTCGAGGAAGGATGGGATAGGGTTGAAGAATATGCTCAAGACCAGGATGACACTTGGGATGAACCTGAGTCGACTGTTAGTATTTCTGAAATCACCTCGGATCGGTTGAGAAAAATTCATAAAAGAGTGGAATACCTATCTGGATCGCAATTACCTAAATAGCTGTCAAATCCTTACTTGATCTGCGATTACTGTGGGGGCCCGCATGAGGTAGAAGAATGCGGAGGGGCAGCCACGACTGAACATGCATGTTTGTCAGGAGGGGACATTTATGCTGATCCCTCCCTTTTGCCTTTTTACCAAAATGACGATTACACCCTTTGGGGAAATCTGGTAAAGAGAAGAGAAGGGGAGGAAGGCCTTAAATTCAAAATCAGGAGCACTTTTGAAGATGACCTTGGTCACTTCATTCAAGAAAAGGGCTTGCAAATGAAAGGTCTTAATGAGCTTTTTGACGAGCAGCAGGAGGATATTGGAGAATTTTTCAACAAGCTTAACTCAGCCCTTGATAATCTTGAAACGCCATCAGTAAGCAAAAAAGACCCCATGCTCGCGATAACCACTCGAGCTGGAACAACAACCAAGGACCCTCCTTACCTAAACTCGTCCCGCATCACCCCCGATCCAAACAAACCTGGGGAGGAGGAGAAGGATGTCGGCGGTAGTACCCCCGACCAACCGCCCGTGACGACCCCTTCCCCATCAACCATGCCTAACCAACCTGTGAGAATCCCGTTTCCGTCCCGATTAAGGAACCAGAAAACTGAGAATGATAACAAGAGATTCTTGTCCTACCTAAAAGACTCGGTTGTCACCATACTTCTCCTTGATGCTTGCTATCACATGCCAAAGTATAGCACATACTTCAAAAAACTACTTGCTAACAGGAAGAAACTCGAGGGTCTTGTGACCCTGGGGGAAGAATGCTCAGTGGTGACCCATCGAGGGCTACCAAAGAAGGTAGACGATCCGGGCAACTTCACCCTGCCTTGCTCCATAGGACCTCTATCAATCAAGAATGCTCTTTCCGATTTGGGAGCAAGTATCAATCTCATGCCTCACTCTATGTTTCGTAGACTAGGATAGTCTGCATTGAAGCCTACCCGTATGAACATCCAACTAGCCGATAGATCGGTCAAGTACCCCGTAGGGATATGCGAGAATGTGTTAGTCAAAGTTGGGAAATTTAAATTCCCAGTTGACTTCGTAATCCTGGGTATGGAGGAGGATGACTTGGTACCCATCATCTTAGGTAGACCATTTCTTGCTACCGCTCGTGCAGTCATCGATGTCTACGATGGCAAACTAACCTTACGAGTGGGAGACGATAGCACAACCTTCGACATTAAGGATTCTATGGACCTCTCCCTCGAAGCAGCCAACCGGCTCTATTTTATCGGGGAAGTAGATGAACTCACAGATGTCATTGATAGTTGTGTCGATGAACGGATTGATGAAGGTTGGCTACGGGA
Source organism: Artemisia argyi (assembly GCA_030686995.1). NCBI lineage: Eukaryota > Viridiplantae > Streptophyta > Magnoliopsida > Asterales > Asteraceae > Artemisia > Artemisia argyi. The sequence goes on from JARVZY010002173.1 coordinate 5,683, forward strand.
CGAGAGTTTTCTGCCTTTGCTAGAGGTAGAAAAGATGGAGGATGTTAGTACAGTCTCCTTCTACCCCAGACAAGAGGCAACGGAGCATCTCGAACTCCGAAAGCCCGAAAACAAGCTCAAACCTTCTATTATCGAACCTCCTGATGTAGATCTTAAAGAGCTTCCTAACCATTTGGAGTATGCCTTCCTTCAGGGAGAGGATCAACTCCCGGTTATCATAAACTCCTCCTTGGAACATGAACAAAAAGTCAAACTCTTAGAGGTCCTAAAAAAATACAAGGGGGTACTTGCATGGAGTGTAGCCGACATTAAGGGGATTGACTCGACTTTCTGCACACATAAGATTCTCATGGAAGAAGATTATAAACCTACCGTGCAACCCCAGAGGCGCGTGAACCCTAACATTAAGGAAGTAGTGAAGAAAGAAGTCATAAAACTTTTGGATGCAGGATTAATTTACCCAATCTCGGATAGCCCATGGGTCAGTCCTGTGCAGGTTGTACCTAAAAAGGGTGGAATGACTGTAGTTAAGAATGACAGAGGTGAGATGGTGCCCCAGAGAACAGTCACTAGATGGCGGGTATGCATCGACTATCGAAAGCTCAATGATGCCACGAGGAAAGATCACTTTCCCTTACCATTCATTGATCAGATGTTAGAGAGATTATCTGGACACGAGTACTATTGCTTCTTGGATGGATTCTCTGGACATTTTCAGATTCCCATAGCACATGAGGACCAAGAAAAGACCACGTTTACCTGCCCTTATGGAACATTTGCCTACAAAAGGATGCCTTTTGGGCTATGTAATGCCCCCGCCACCTTCCAGCGATGCATGACCGCAATCTTTCACGAACTCATGGAAGACAGCATGGAAGTGTTCATGGATGACTTTTCGGTCTTCGGGAACTCCTTCGACCGCTGTCTTGCTAATCTAGAAAAGATGCTTAAACGGTGTGAGGAAACCGACTTGGTGCTAAACTGGGAGAAATGTCATTTCATGGTGAAGGAAGGGATTGTGTTAGGACATAAGATCTCAGGAAACGGAATAGAGGTGGACCAAGCTAAAGTTGAAGCTATATCTAAGTTACCATACCCCACAACCGTTAAAGCAATACGCATTTTCTTGGGGCATGCCGGGTTTTATCGAAGATTCATCAAGGACTTCTCCAAAATCGCTCGGCCAATGACCCAACTACTTGTGAAGGATGCTCTGTTTGATTTTTCCCAAGAATGCAAGGATGCATTCGATCTCTTAAAAAAGGAACTCACACAAGCTCCAATCATGATAACACCCAACTGGGAATTACCATTTGAAATCATGTGTGACGCTAGCGACTTCGCTGTCGGGGCTGTGTTAGGCCAACGGCGTGATAAGCTTTTTCAACCCATCTACTATGCGAGCAAAACCATGAATCCCGCTCAAGAGAATTACTCCACCACTGAGAAAGAATTATTAGTCGTAGTGTTCGCGTTCGACAAATTCCGACAATATCTTGTCCTTTCAAAAACAGTCGTCTTCACTGATCACTCGGCTCTTCGATATCTTTTTGCGAAGCAGGATGCTAAGCCACGACTGATTCGGTGGATCCTGTTGCTACAGGAATTCGATGTTGAGATTCGTGACAAGAGAGGGGCAGAAAATCTGGCCGCAGATCATCTATCTCGTCTCGAAAACCCCTTGAATGAGCACGATAGAAGTGAGATTAGGGATTCATTTCCTGACGAACAACTCCTGTTAATGAGTGACTCGAAGCCGTGGTACGCCGATTTTGCTAATTACCTCGCAAGTAGACTCGTTCCTGAACACCTGACTAAGTACGAAAGGAAGAGGTTCTTCTCTCAGCTAAAATAATACTTTTGGGATGAACCTTTTTTATTCCGAAGGTGTCCTGACCAAATCATAAGGCGTTGTATTTCGGAAAATGAGGCAGTGAAGATTATGAGGGAATGTCACTCTGGTCCCTTTGGCGGGCATCATGGGATAAACATCACCGCCCGAAAGATTCTTGATGCGAGATTCTATTGGCCCACAATTTTCCGTGATGTAAAAGAAATGGTGCAGGCGTGCGATGCATGTCAACGAGCCGGAAATATATCACATAGGGACGAAGCACCTCAGAACTTTATACAAGTTTGTGAGGTCTTCGATGTTTGGGGGATTGACTTCATGGGACCCTTTCCATCTTCAAGGGGAACGAGTACATATTAGTCGCCATTGACTATGTTTCAAAATGGGTTGAGGCACAAGCCCTTAGGACCAATGACGCCAGAGTAGTTATTCATTTCCTGAAAAAGCTTTTCGCAAGATTCGGGATTCCTAAAGCTCTCATCAGTGATAGGGGAACCCATTTTTGCAATGCACAAATGGAAAAGGTCATGAAGAGGTATGAAGTACCCCATCGGTTCTCCACCGCCTATCATCCACAAACTAATGGCCAAGTCGAAAACACCAATAGGGATATTAAAAGAATACTTGAAAAAACGGTTAGTCAAAACAGAAAGGACTGGTCATTTAAACTCGACGAAGCCTTATGGGCATTCCGAACCGCCCACAAAACACCTATTGGAACGACCCCGTTCCGCATGGTGTATGGTAAGGCATGTCACTTACCAGTGGAATTAGAACACAAGGCTTATTGGGCGCTTAAGACATGCAACTTAGATTGCACAATTGCTGGAAATAATAGGTTCTTGCAATTACACGAGCTTGATGAGCTTAGACTAGAAGCCTACGAATCATCCATCACATATAAAGAGAGAGCTAAAAGATGGCATGACCAGAGAATTAAGAAACCCAAAGAATTTTCAGAGGGAGACAAGGTCCTATTATACAATTCTCGGTTGAGATTATTTCCGGGAAAACTTAAGTCTAGATGGTATGGACCGTTCACGGTAAAGAATTCCTCTAAATTTGGAGCCGTGGTATTACTAGATGATGAAGGTAGGGAATTTACTGTTAACATACAACATGTAAAACACTACCAAGAGAATAACAATGAAATGATTAAGGAGGAGGATGTGACGTTTGATGATGAGATCACGTAGTAACCCATGACTTTGAGTCTAGCTACAAGACTCGTAAATAAAGAAAAGCGCTTCTTGGGAGGTAACCCATGTTTTGTGTGATTTTATTTGTTTGTTTGTTATTTGCTTCCGTATGCATGTTTTATTTTTATTGTTGGTAGATCATGTTTCTAAACTAAATAGTGGAAATACTTTACTTTGTTGTTTGGCCTAGTCTTAACTCCACCTAAAGGTATTTTTGCAAAAGATAAGTGTAAGGGGAAACCCCAAATATGTTTTTAAGAAACAAACCGATCATGATTCTCCACAATATTAAATGAACATGTATATTTGTATTTGTTAGAGTCAAATGCTTGTATTGAGTCATAATGAAGTTTTGCAGGATTTTCCAGGAAGTAGGACCAAGTTTTTCCAGAAATTTTCCAGAAACTTAACATAAGAATTTCTGCAGGTCACTTCTGACGGCGTCAAGTGTAAAAATCTGGAAATTTTACCGGTTTTGTTTTTCTAACGGAGTCTTATGGTTTTTGTGAATTATTAAGTTTTATAATCTCCAGGAGATCTGCAAACTTCATTCCACAAGCATTATATCTTATCTTGTTTTCTAGGATTTAGTAACTTATATAGGATGCCGCCGATTTTACGCGAGGTTGTCTTGTCTATTTTGTCAGGTTTTACAGGTTGTGTACGACAAGAAGATGATTTATATTCTGGAAGGGAAGCTTTGATTGTTCATTTTCTTGGAGGAAGATTTAACCTAGTCATCTTATTATCCATACCGAGCGAATCAGGGGAGTATTTGATTTCATTATTTTTACTTTTTAACTTTTACATTCTTTACTTGAACATTGGGGACAATGTTCATCTTAAGTGTAAGGGGAGGGTAAAAAGATGATACCTTGCATATGCACTTTCGCTTGAGTTTGTTTTGTTTAATGGCAGATGTGTAATAAAACTATGAGAAATACTTGTTAGTGCAATTTTAGCGCCAAATTTAAAATTTTTTACAACATTTAGGAGTGAAACTTTAGCCATAGCAAGCGTCTCATGGATAGGAGATTGTATGACTAGCACATAACCGTATATTCAGAAAAATTTTCCACCCAAATATGTGAGGTTCGCCTTTAGATTTGATAGGAAAAGCATTCATTATTAGTGCTTATAAGTGTACCGGTAGCATTTAGATTCTAGAACATGCGTTAGTGATGCATCCCGATAAATGACCAAAATTGTTTTTTTTCTTTATAATTGCTTAGTTTTATGACATGGTAATTAGATCAGCAGGTTATACATTTAGATTTACTACCTTATTGGCTTATTGTGTCCACAATTTATTAAATATTCACATGATTACATTCAAGTTGATGTTGTATGACCAAACTAGGTGCAACTAATACTTTCTTCCATCCCAAAATAGGTTTTTTTTTTTTTTTTTTTTTTTTTTTTTTTTTTTTTTTTCAATTTTGACCTGAAATATTTTGTTGTTGTGTTATATATCACTTGATGCAAAATATACGAATGTACGTAAGGTGTCATTAGTTAGAGTTTCAAATGGAGGTACAAAAGTTATGAACATAGTTTTAGTCAAACGTACAATCACAAACTCATATACTAATAAATATATATAAGAAATTATAAAGATATGTTAGAATGGTTTGGATCAACCCAACGCAGTCTAACCCGTTATAACACTAAGAGATGATAACATGTTTCAGTATGAACCTATTTTGACCCATCACCTTCCAGCCCATTTTGCCATATCAATTGTTAAATCACTTTGTTTCTTGGTTGTAGGTAATTATGTATAATGCACTCACGTCATACTTGGAGATAATTAAACAACTGTTTACAGGTTGGATTAAGTTGGCCGAACAATTTAAACCATACCAATATTACCCGTGTAACCCGTTACAAAACTCCATAATTTGACCCATGCTAATATAGACCAATTTTAATAGAACATAGTAATGCATGTTTTATGAAACCACTTGCTTTTTGTGTTCATTTAATCGCCAAAACAATTTACATGCAAAACTCTAAATATTGTTGCGTCATATCTAATTCATTAATGCCTCTTTTCTAAAGCCACATATGTATAATGAAAGTGAGATGAGGTGATACTTACGTACATGGATAATGCAAGTGTGTATGTTTTTCATGCTTTATTTTACTAATTTATCGTTAGTAAAAAAAGCAATGCATATTTACACATGTTTCGTATGTGCAGGCCGGGGACATGGTTTTATCAAGTCTAAATTTGGCTCTAGAACTATCGATGAGATGCTATATAGGTTGAATGGTTTGTTAATTTGATAGTTCATCCATTTCTTGAAAAGTATTGATCTAATTGTAGCATTTTAAAGCTAAAATAGTTATCTTTATTAATCTAATATTTCATTTTGAACACTAAATTATGTTACTAAGTTAATATGATTATTGCACTTTTGTATGATCAAGCTATGATATGATTAAGCTAAGATTTAATCAAATTTCAACTGAAGCTTGATCACAGGGTTGTGTAATCTGTGGTAGATCCATTTTCTACTTAAAAAAAATCAGTGCAATGACCAACGATGTGAAACGACGCCCCACCGTAATGTGGCGGCCCGTCGCCCACCTCAAATAAATTAAACTACATTATTCAAAAAATTAGATAAAACCCCGCGCGTGCGCGGGCATTATAACTAGTGAATATAAAACAATGTAACACAGTCACAGCACATAGAAACCCATATACCAATAAACCCTAAATCCTCTAACCCTCTATATAACGTATCATTTTCTACTCACAACCATCAAACCCTATACGAGTAGTTTTTTATTTGTTAATACTTTAACACATAAAAAAAAGGATTTCTCAGTGATGATTATCATAGATGACGGGTTAGTGACGTGGTTGTGGTGAACTAGCGGCACCACCGAAGAAATGGTGGCCAGTGGTTCACTACTATCACGTCTCTAACCCGACATCATCGTACCACCCACCACCACCACTTGCAACCATATCTTCATCAAATCACCACACCATTATCATCATCGGCTTACAACCCCCTCTTCCTTGAACATGTGCATTGTAGTATTTTTTGGTCCTTATCAAACGAGTTTGAAAAAGTGCCATTAAGATATGAATAGAAACATGAGCAAAATAGGAAGGGAGTTCTAAAAATAGTTTTTTCTTTCAAATTTGAGTAATAAAAAGAGAAATGAAAGGGAGTTCTAAAAACAAGTTTTACATACCAGTGATCATAAAATAGGTATGTCATGTTACATTTATGTTTTGGAATTCATGAGTTGTGTTATAGGCACTCTAGTTAACAATGTTTTTTTAATTAGGCCTTATGTTTGAGTTGTTTGGTAGTGATATGGAGAATGACCATAACATGTTTAAGGTAATGTCCAACAAAAGCTTGGATCTTCATATGTGTTTCTGGAACCTCTGATATCACAAGTACTACCTAAGTTGTACAAAATATTGTGATGTTTCCAAATTTTGTTTCATTATATTGAATTATGAACAAGAGAACAAGTCTTATCCATTTAAAATGCTGCTATTCCATCCACCATCAGCCTTCCAGCAAAACAAATTTTTATAGGGAAAATTGTCCAGAAATACATCTAACTTGCCACCTTTTGCTTTTGTATACCATGAATTTTTTTTTTCCTATTATATACACGAACTTTCTTAATCTTCCTATTGTATACATGAATCTGACGTGGCATGGAGTTAATTACAAAAATTTACATGAATCGTCCCTGTGGCTCAAAACAATTACACCATTCGTCCTTGAAACAATTACATAAAAGGTCCCTGTAGCTCAAGAGTTAAAATATTTGCATCGTTAGTCCTCATTGAGTTAAAATATTTTCATCGTTAGTTCTCATTGACTATTATGTTAAAATATTTGCATCGTTAGTCCTCATTGAGTTAAAATATTTGCATTATTAGTCCACACTGCTACCCACCGCCACCCACCACCACCACCACCGCTGCCCACCACCGCCACCCACCAACACCCACCGCCACCAACCACCACCTCCACCCACCACCCACCACCGCCACCACCACCAACCACCATCACCACCCACCGCCACCACCACCACCGCCACCCACCAACACCCACCGCCACCACCCACCACCTCCACCCACCACCGCCACCACAATCTACCACCACCACCACCCACCTCCACCTCCGCCACCCACCACCCACACCCACCACCACCGCCACGCACCACCGCCCACCACCACCACCACCGCCTACCACCGCCACCCACCAACACCCACTGCCACCACCCACCACCTCCACCCACCACCGCCACCATCACCTACCACCACCATCACCCACCTCCACCTCCGCCACCCACCACCTACCGCCACCACCACCCACCGCCACCTACCAACACCCACCACCACCCACCACCGCCACCACCACCCATCACCACCACCAACACCACCATCACCACTGCATCTACCCATCACCACCCACCATCACCACCACCACCCACCGCTACCACCACCAACCTACTACCGCCACCACTACCCACCACCCACCACCACCACTACCTAAAACCATGGTTTCATGAGTATTAGTTTATAGAATTTCTAGTCTGTGTGGTTGAATGATTTAAGCTTATCTTTGTTTTTAGATTGATATGTTTAATTTACTTTTACTGGTTTTTATTTACTTTCCAAACAATCAAAACCATAGTTAACAAAAAAACCAGTAAAAGTAAATAAAATATACCAATCTAAAAACAAAGATAAGCTTAAATCATTCAACCACACAAACTAGAAATTCTATAAATTAGTACTCATGAAACCATGGTTTTGGGTAGTGGTGGTGGTGGGTGGTGGGTTGGTGGTGGTAGCGGTGGGTGGTGGTGGTGATGGTGCGTGGTAATGGGTGGATGCGGTGGTGATGGTGGTCTTGGTGGTGGTGATGGTGGGTGGTGATGGGTGGATGCGGTGGTGATGGTGGTGTTGGTGGTGGTGATGGGTGGTGGTGGCGGTGGTGGGTGGTGGTGGTGGGTGTTGGTAGGTGGCGGTGGGTGGTGGTGGCGGTAGGTGGTGGGTCTGGGTGGTGGGTGGCGGAGGTGGAGGTGGGTGGTGGTGCTAGGTGGTGGTGGCGGTGGTGGGTGGAGGTGGTGGGTGGTGGCGGTGGATGTTGGTGGGTGGCGGTGGGTGGTGGGTGGCGGAGGTGGAGGTGGGTGGTGGCGGTGGTAGGTGGTGGGTGGTGGGTGGAGGTGGTGGGTGGTGGCGGTGGGTGTTGGTGGGTGGCGGTGGTGGGCGGCGGTGGTGGTGGTGGCGGTGGCGGTGGTAGTGGCGGTGGGTGGTGGGTGGCGGAGGTGGAGGTGGGTGATGGTGGTGGTAGGTGGTGGTGGCGGTGGTGGGTGGTAGGTAGAGGTGGTTGGTGGTGGCGGTGGCGGTGGTGGTGGTGGTGGGCGGTGGTGGTGGTGGGTGGCAGTGAGGACTAACGATGCAAATATTTTAACTCAATGAGGACTAATGATGCAAATATTTTAACTTAATAGTCAATGAGAACTAACGATGCAAATATTTTAACTCAATGAGGACTAACGATGCAAATATTTTAACTCTTGAGCTACAGGGACCTTTAATGTAATTGTTTCAAGGACGAATGGTGTAATTGTTTTGAGCCACAGGGACGATTCATGTAAATTTATGTAATTAACTCCACGCCACGTCAGATTCATGTATACAATAGGAAGATTAAGAAAATTCGTGTATACAATAGGAAAAAAAAAGTTCATGGTATACAAAAGCAAAAAGTGGCAAGTTAGATGTATTTCTGGACAATTTTCCCATTTTTATAACCACTGATTTTACAAATCTCTTGTGTTTATGTTTCCAAATTTTGTTTCATTATATTGAATTATGAACATGACATTAACATTCCGTGAGGATTTTACAAATCTCTTGTGTGTATGTTCAAGTAGGTGAGAAGGATTTAATGAAAAAATTTGAATTAGTGGAAAGAATAAATGAGGGTGTAAGTGTAGTTGCTCTGCTAATCAACCCACTGACAACATTTTGCGTTGAGTTTTTAGGGTGTGTTTGGTATGCTGCGAGGAATGACAATGGGTATGAGTTTGATAGTAGTGGTGGGTCCCTCAACTATGAAAGATCCATTCCCCCCTATAGAGTTGTATATGGAGTATGTAATATATTAGACTTTCATAGTCATAGTTGTGGGCCCAGCATTCTAAACAAACACAAACTATCACTTTCATAGTGATAGTTTGATTCCCATAGGTGGAAACCAAACGCACCCTTATGCTTCTTTTCTAAGTTGTATCTTATATATATTTTCGTTAGTTGGCTTAAAAAAATATTTAAAAATAAATCAAGTTCAAACCGCTAAGTGGAGTTCGAACTTCTCTCATAAACGAACCCCTAGCTATCGAGTCGAGCTCGAGACAAGTCGTGTCAAGTTTCGAATCGATTAGACTCAATTGCGACCCTACCTACGATAGGGTATCTGGTTTTAGGATTAATTTATTGCTTCTCTTTTTTAACCATATTAACAACAACCATATTTGGATTGAATTCAATTCTTCAACTACAAAGCAAACAGGCCTAACTATTATGCATATTCGCAATGATAATATAAATGCCTAACTATTATTCATATTGGCAATGAGGGAGGGAGGGAGGGTTCGACATTCATGGGGATCTGTTCATTCGGTTGTTTGTCATATTAAGATTTTTGGTTCGTGGTTTATTTTATTTTATTTTTTTACAACAGCACTCAAAGGTCACGTGTTTTTTTTTTGGTATTTTGTTTGGTAAAGTTTGACTTTGACTTTGTATTAGTTCAATTAAATTTGTGTGTATTTAGTAAATGTTTTTTTGTTCTCTTTGCATTCGGTTGAGCTATGGAAGTATGGAACATTCGTATTTTTGAAATTTTAGATTGGTTTTTGGTTATTGAATACTTTTTTCTTTGCGTTTTTATTCATGTGTGTCTTTCTTACACCTAAAGTCTATTAAAGCTCGACAAGTCTTTATCTAAAGTCGACGAAAGTTTGACCAGTCTTCACGTCTTTCTTATTTACAACTACAATTTACTACTTTTTTCCTCTAAAGTTGGACAAATATAGAAGAATTCTTTTTCAACCCTAACAAAGTCGCTTGCTTTACTTCATAGCCCAAACCCTCGTCATAATGACGAACCACTTATGCTTGGGACATTCTTAAACCCATTTTTCTTGATGATAAAAACACTCGTACTATCGCTTTAAAAGGTGAATTATGAGTGATACAAATTGGTGATCGAACTGTTGATGCTTACTTTCAAAAGATAGAACCCATTGTTACGTTATTGATTTTTGTTCATTTTCTAACGCATTTACTAATACCAATTCAATACACATAATAGTTTAACACAAATACTAATATCAATTCAATACAAATAAGTTCACTTAACATTAAAGGGTATCGTGGGTAGTTGGATAAGAGGTAATGAGTTCTTTAATGAGGTAGTTGATGTAAGTAAAAGTAAGAAATAAGTAACTCATATATATTTGGATCCTATGTTTTTGTGAAAATTCATGAATGCATGTATGTGTTGCATTCCCAAAGAAACATGCATGCCTATAACAAGTTAAGAAATATGGTAGTTGAGGTATTTTAACCTCTTTTTTCTTTGCATATTATGTGTGAAAATAATGTATAAAGACTTAATTAAAAACCATTGTGATGGTGTTAAATCAATGTTCCCATCTATAAATTAAGCTGGAACAAAACTACTACTCATCGAATACTTCAACCTTTACCAAAAATATATAAAGGTAACTAGCTAACAGTTATGTATACTTGGATAAACATTAGGCAAAAAGTCTCAAATTCGTAGAAATATAAGAAGTATCAAACAAGTAAACTGACGAGTAAGGTATTCACGTATAGCGGTGGTGAAAAATGATTTTTCGCCGGACAACAACTTTGTGTTGCAAGATTTTCAGTAGTCAACTTGTGTTTGCGAGAAGGTGGTGGCTGACAACATGTACATATCGTCTTTGGTTGTGACTAAGGCTAGACACAGCCAATCCCCTTACTTTTCTCTGTCATGTCAGCTTTCTCTCTTCAGCGACCTGCAGGCGATTCAGTGCCCCAGTAAGGGCGACCAAGTTCAGTTTTTTTTTTTTTTTTTTTTTTTTTTTTTTTTTTTTTTTTGAAACAAACTCAAATTTCATTAATAATTAAAACGTTACATAATAATTCAAATAAAATAAAATACATTACAACACTTATTAAAACATTACAACACTTATTTAAACCGTTTTGTTGTAATCGGGATTTTCGGTCTTTTGCTTGCTGTGGTGTTTTCTTAGACATTTTGAATAGAGATAATTGTGAGATTATGTGAATTGGAGTGTGTTTTAATTTTGTCACTTCCAAAGGACATTAGCAAGTGAAAAAACAAAACATTATAATATATAACTATGTAAAAATGTTGCAACAAATTTGTTCATTTAGCGTTTTAGTTGTACATGGCGCTCATCCGCATCATTAAAATTATCTAAAAGTGAATCTAAAGTATTTATACATGAATTAATAAGGGGCGACAGATTAGTTTTACAACAATTATTATTCCTATGGACTTTATGAGTATATAAAATGTGCAAAAAAAAAAAAACAATATTAGTTACACTTTACAAAATTGGTCTTTCTACATAATATTTATGTACAATTTTTAGGACTTTGTGGGTGGGTCATGGCCCACCTTACCCCCACATAGCTCCGCCACTGGTTAACATACATAAATGCAACAACTACATTTGATCAAAAAGGCAAAAAAAAAAAAAAAAAAAAAAAAAAAAAAAAAAAAAAAAAAAAAGTTGATTTCACTTGGTCCCTTACACGATCGTTTTGTGGTTTTGTCTTCACTCAACCGAATAACAACAATAAGGACGACCGAGTATAATCGATCGCCTCACTCGGTCGATAAACCTTACTGTCACTAGCCTAAGAACAAAGGAACAAAAACTAATTGGGGTTTGCAAGTCGTGGTTTATGGGTCAATTACACTTTTGTCACTTCGTTAACTTGTCTTAATTATTCTATATACTAAAAGGCGTTGGTAAACGGTGTTCAAGGAAATTTGATTACGGTATGATTATGAAGCTAATTTGTTTTCTCATTGGATGTTTCAATATAATTTAGTTCTAATGTGCCACTTATGAACACATGATTGGTCAGTCTATTAATGACAACGGGGTGCTACAGTACCTTAGTAACAGTGCACCCCGTTTTCCGTTGGAATTATGCACTTTAAAAAAAAAAAAAACACGCTTCTCTTAGAATCTTCAGGATAACACTACCATCTTCCTCTCTCTAAAAACACACACTCCTCTCTCTCTCTCTCTCTCAAAACACAAGCATACACACTCGCTGATTATTCATAGATCTGTTTAACACTTTTTTTCTTCGTGTTACAAATCGATTGGGTGGTCTTTTGATCAAGATCCGTATATAATTACGGTTTGCTGATACAAGTAAGTTTATAAACCCTAAAGTTATGATTTTGGGGTTTCGGTTTTTTGTTTAATTGAAAGTTTACAATCTTCCTTATCCGAAGAGGGCGTGTTTTCCAATTTCAAGATTAAAATTACGAGTTCATCAAATAAGTTTAACAACTTTATTGTTGAAAACCAAACTTTTGCAAAACAGTTTAATCAAAATCAGTTTTGAAACATACTAGCCCTAATATCCAGAATCCTTTTAATCTTTAGCATTATCCCTAATTGCCATTAGCTTACCACGGACAACACTTTTCAGAATCAAACACTTCAAAAAAAACACAAATCAAGAATTTGGAAACCCATTATCAATTGCCATATCTACTGATTCAAGAACCATGTGTAAAAAATCATTTTTTAAGGCAATTAAGATGATTTTTTTGATGTCGTACTGATTAGTTTTTTGTAATTAGAATTTGAAGGAGAGGAGTGACAGGGTGGTTGTGATGAGGTGTAAGGTGATTTGAGGTATGGGGGATATGAAGCAGCAAGATGGCTAAGAAAATGATTAGGTGTTGCAGCTGCAAAGGTTTGCTTATTTGTTGTCTTTATGTTTATGCTTACAAGTAGAAGCAGATAACCACTTTGGGATTCGTTGTTTGCAGGCCTTTGGAGTTTCAAATATGTGAGGTGTGTTATGTGATTGCGATGATTTTGAAGCTAACTAGCAGTTTATCAGGAGCAATAAACAACTTTCAGTAACGGAAAATTTCATATTAAAGGTACATTTTTTATTATTATTATTATTATTATTTTTTTTTGTAATTTGAAATGGGAAAATGTTATGTTATGATGGCGTGTTACTTTAGGGGGTAACCAAATTACTTTTGCAGCATACTACTTTAGGGGGTTCTTGGATAGCAAATTTGTTGGGTCTATCAGCTTATTATGATTTGGAAAATAAAAAATATTACTTTTCCAACTTATGCTCTTATTATTTTAGGCTTATTCACTTTGTTACGTATTCTGTTGCCCCTTTTTTCAGCCTGTGGCCTGCTAACGTTTTAATAATGCTTCATCTTAACACTTTGTCCCACACGTTATAGTTCACTCCACGGTGGAGCGAATGAGGTAGGCTATCGGGTCATGGTTCAATATTAAATTCACATATTGCTAATGCCTATCTGAAATAAGGCCACTTTTCTGGTCCTTTGTTAACCCATGATTTTGGTTGTTTGGATAGTGCTTATTTAAAGTTGAATGAGCAGTTTGGGAGCTGCTAATTCATACTATGTAACTGCTTATTTTCCCTTAAACAAGTATGTAAGCATAACCGAAAACTACTTATATTATGGCTTTATTGTGATGTAGGTTTATGGGAAACTTACATAAAGGACAAATTGTTGTGTGATTGGAGCTGATAGCATTGGATCTGCGTATGCTACAATGTTGGTAAGCTTCTAACTGTATTATCTAATATCATACGGTTATATAAACTCTACATATCAATGGTATTATGCTTTAGTTGCAGTCCAAATAATTTTAATTAACAAATCAGATATTGTGATGAAGAATATGTTTCGGCCCAATGTACTCATCTTACCACATCTAATTGTATCAGTGATGATGGTTTGCAGGCCAGGCAAACGAAACCGTACTGTTGCTTTTGCTATAGCCGTGTGAAACTCAGAATGTAAATGTCAGGTGCGGGTTCCTTTCATATTCTCTTCTTCTGTATGTTGCAAGAAACTTTTCTTTTTCAACTTTTGTTACCATGACTTCGTAGGTGAAATATTGGTTTCGGGATTTTTTTTGTTGTGGAGCAAGGTTTTTTAAGCTTTGAGAATGTAGATTATGTTGACTTATCAAATGAGAAAAGTAATGTGGATACAATAATGATCAAAGCTTATTAAAATGGTAAGGTTTATGCCATTTTCAAATGTTGATTTATTCAATGTGATAACTGATTTTATTGGGTTCTAGAAATTTCTGTTTATATGCAATATGATGTTAAACTACTTGAAACCAAATGATGCGCCATATGTATTTTTCTATTGAATCAGTTTTTTGGTTACAGTCATTGAAACATGATAGTTGAAAGTGCCTAACACCAAGAAAATGAGCTAAATTTGCCAAGTTGTTGTGAAGGCGCAAACGGCTTTGTTCATGTTAGTTTAAACAACGAATTTACATAATCAAAATAGTTGCTAAGATGCATATTTGGTTTTTCTAATTGACTTTTTATAGCTCAAACCTTATTCACTGATGTGTTGTAATGTATGTTTATAGCTTAAACCATTATGATTCATAAAATAATTGGGATATAGGTTTATCATATTTAGTAATTGTTATTAAGTATGTATCTAAAGTTTATGATTTTAAAAGTAGTTTTACGGGATAGTATTTAAAATACTATCAGCAATATGTAGTTGAAATACATCAGACTAATAGGTTCCTTCAATGTTTTTGTAAGTGATATGTTAGACAACACGTGCAGATGTATGTTTAGTGCAACTGCTAACATCATGTACTCTTAACATGTCCTAACAAATTACAGTAACACTATAAACCTTTCAATAAATTGTATTTGTCAGGTTGTATGCATACAATATAGATGACCCAGTCATATGTAAGAGGATATTTTAGATTGCTTATTTGTTTAGCAAGAGCACATAAGCAACAGCTGACGAAATAGCATTTGCTTTGCTGTTTGGATAGCTTATTTACAGCAGCCCTTAAGGCTTAAAGTGTCTTTACATCTTAATAATGGCTGTTTAGATAAGCTACTTCAGCAGCAGTCATTTGGTGACCAAGACATGTTATTAAGGGTTGTTTTGTAATTTTTGTAGACACCATGGCATGTAAACAACCCGCAACATCATCCTGCCATGATTCAGGTAAATTATTGATTCACCTTTTCCAGCATTTTAATTTCCTTACTTTTAATACACTTTTCGTTTAAAACAACCAATTTTTGTACAAATATTTGAATAACAATATGAGTACGTGTGTTCTATAGGGGTGATTAGCTCCTTGAAATAGCAGAACTTCAATAAAGTTCCAATGGTTGATGGTCTTTCTTATTTTATTTAGCTTCCCATTTTGGTATGAAAGCTTATCTCCTGCTTCATGTAGTTATGTCGGATATGTTACTGACTTTTGAATATTGGGTTTGACATTGATTCTGTCTGTTTTGCAGAGAGATTAGAAGTGACGGGATTCGTTTTCGAATGTTGTTTTGACTGTACCAACTACATAACTAGAAAAAAAGAAGCTTCTTGATTACCGAAACATAGTTAAATCTTGAACTATTACCAAAGTATGGTTAGCTACTGAGCTACGTGGCCAAGGGCCCTGATGTATGATACCTCAGTCATTATTTATATGAACTTTTTGCTTTTCCTATTCATACTTAGCCCATGCCTGCATTCACATAAGAAATAATTTTTATTTAAGTTTGGTTGCTATAGAAAGCCTTTCTAGATGATGGATCAAATAGTTGGGAAATAACACCAACACAATTTAAGACACCTTTACACATGACAACAACAAATGATAAACACGAAAAAAAAACTAGACACTATCGACAAGGCAATCCTGAGGCAACACATGAAACAACAAAACGCAAGTCACACCATCTACTCAACATAAACAAAGATAAATCAAAATTTACAAAATCTGTGGACCAACACACTCCCGCGGCAACGCGCGGGCTACCATGCTCGTTATGTATATTTGTAGTAACGTAGTGCAACTAAGTAAGCAAAAATGATTTTAGTGGAGTGGTATGTGACTTAGCTAATAATTAGAGGTTGTGAATTCTAATTTTCCCTACTACATTTTTTTATTTTTTTATTATTTATATTTTTTTGACATTTACACCTTTACACCTTGATAAGTAGAAGCACTATTTACATTTATAGATTACAAATACTAAAATTTAGTAGCACAGGCAAGTAGTGGATGCAAAGTTCCGCCAGAAGTTACTAAAATTTTGAAACTATCAATATTAAGTTACATGCAATACATAACTCAAACGTACAGGGTTTTCAAGATCGGAATCCTAATTAGTATCGTTTTTGCTTTTGCAAGATCGAAATCATAAGATCGGATCATGATCCTAATATCCTACTATAATGTCATTTTCTTAATAGTCTTTGTAATATTATTTAACTTTACAAATTATTATATACCATAAACACAAAATTATATAAACGTTTCTTTAAAATGTTGTCTTAAATTATGAATATAGAATGTTTAAAAAGATTTTGATGCTATTTTTTCAATTCTATAAAACATCGTTCATAAGTTTGTAGGTTTTTTAGTGTTGCGGTTCAGGAAAAATATGATCGGATCGGATTAGATCTTAAATTTTAATAGTCAAAATCGAGACCTTATAAGATATTAAGCTTGCTAAGATCCTACCTAAGATCCTGGTCGTTTTTGCTTTGTAATATCCTAAAATCTTAAGGTTTTAAGATCAAGATCCGGATCTTAACAACTATGTACACATGCATCACGTAGGCTTGAAGAAGACAAAATAAGACCACTTTCATGAATTTGATATGTGGAAGAAAACCATTCGCCAGGCAAACTTGATTATACGTACATTTGCCAAAGCAAACTTTAGTATTGGAATAAGTAAATCAAAGTGTCAAACTTTTATATAAAAGACCTTCTTTTTGCATATTTTCAATGATCATGCATGGTATAGATGCTAAGTTATGATGTTGGGATATTTAAGGTCAGTCAAGCGAAAACGTTTTTAAGACTTTCTATTACTCGTAGAAGCTAGCAAAAAGCTATGAAACACATGCAACTATGCAAGAGGTGCAAAAAGAGACGAAGCGCATTACATGGGTCGCCATACAAATGTGTCTGATTGACATTTGCTATGCTGCTATCATTCATACCTCGCTCTGACAGGATTAGGTATGTTGTTGCGTATGTTGTTATCATTCGAAATTGTAAATGTTATTGTAGAGATGAAAAAAGGTGTGAGTATGATTAGAGTTTATGGATTCATCATAATAATGCTTTTGTTATGTTAGGATACAGAAGCCTATTATTATTAATGAATACAAGTTTATTTCACTAAGAGCACTAGGTGTAGATGGGGAGCCTTGCCTCTCTATTCGGGTCTCACCCCTGCCACATCATCAAACACCTCAACTTCAACTATCCACAACAAAACCCACTCACCAAACAACAAATCTCAACTTCCCCATTATGGTCCCACCTCTTACACATTTATTTTTTTATTCATTTCATTAAATAAATTAAATTTATTTCACAAATGCTAAAAAATAACAAAACATACTAATTTTATTTCATCAAATTATTATATGCTACTAAGTACTAATTGTTTATTTTGATCGGTCTTCATAAAATTATACGTATTATTATCTTAGTCGACATGTAAATAAATAAAGTTTGGTTTATACGTATACAATAATAAAATACAACCGCCACATTGACTCCCTCCATCATCATCCTTCACTTCTAATATTTCGCTTTATTCCTAACAACCATTCTCACTTCCTTATTTTCATTATTATTATCCATTTTTTATAACTTCTTTTTTATAAATTTTACAAACATCATTTAACTGTCATTTATATGATCAAAAGTGGCGATATCTGCTCATCGGAAATAGTCACCGGCGGTGAAAATGTATTCAGTTCTGAACCGTCCGACGTCTCATCTGCTGATCATCTCGTTGTTATGGTTAATGGAATTCTCGGAATTTTACAATCTCAATATTCAAAGGAAAAAAAAAGGACATGAATGTCACAAATGGAAGCTCGTCGTCACGACGGGGAGAAACGGCGAGCCTCATCTGGTGTAGAGGCGAGCAACGGCTCGCCGTTGAGCATGCCAGGTCGGACGGCGAGTCTCAACGACGAGCCTACACCTAGTGCTCTAATTGTAACATCACTCAAAGTACAATGACAAGTTGTATATTTAGTTTGAAAGTCAGTTTGGCCGGTGCCAATAGTAGTTAGTTGTCTAATTTTGTATAAATGTAACCTTTCACCTCATTTGTAATTGAACACTTTCATTAATAACATTTCACTATCCTTTATTTATGCTACTTTTGTTATGGTATCAGGCACTGAGGCTTTAACGGTTTTTTCTAACCATCCTGTTCTTGAATCGTCTTCCTTCTTCCCTATTACATTAAAATCCTAGTAGTATCTTTAGATCTCATCTTTATCCGCAAAGGTGAATGTTTTTCATTTGTGTTTATTTTTCTTTTTGACCAATAACAAATCCCATAAATACAAATCGTTTTTTTTTTTTTTTTTTTTTTTTTTTTTTTTAAATTGCCCATCTTTGCCTTGACGGTTTCTCTTGTTACAATAAAAAATTGCTTCCGTAAAGCCGGTTCGTCTGGGCAAAATGAGTATTTGTTGTGCCAAATAAGAAATATATGCAAAGATGAAGGCATCAATGTCCCAAATTTATGTCGAAAATTGTATCAAAATGAAAAAATGAACTTAAGACTAACATATTAAAATAATATGAATAGAAAATCAGACAACATAAAAAGTTTAAAATCATACGTGAGGCAATATTTGGTTGTTAGATGTAGAGCTGGCAATTTCGACACGAAAACACGACACGACACGACACGACACGAAGTTAACAGGTTTCGTGTTTGGCTTATCGTGTTTCGTGTCGTGTTCGTGTTTGTGTAAGATGACACGATAAGATAACGTGTCGTGTTCGTGTCAAGACCTCGTGTAACCTGTTAAGACACGATAAGACCTGTTAAGACCTGTTAAGACCCGTTAAAGACCTGTTAAGACCTGTTAAAGACCTGTTAAAGACCTGTTAAGATTTCGTGTTTTAGCGTGTCAAGACCTGTTAAGACCTCTTATCGTGTCTTATCGTGTCGTGTTCGTGTGACCTGTTAATTTTCGTGTTCGTGTTCGTGTTCGTGTTTTAAGATCTGACACGATTAGCTTATCGTGTCGTGTTCGTGTTAGGGCTTAACAGATCCGTGTCTTATCGTGTTCATGTCGTGTCGTGTCGTGTCGGACCTGTTATGCCAGCTCTAGTTAGATGTAGGAGTGTTCATCGGTTCGGTTATCGGGTTATTCAGTTTATTCGGTTTGGTTAGTTCGGTTAATTTTTTTCTAGGTCAAACCAAAAACCGAACCGGACCGAATTCAAATTTGATTTAACCGAACCAAATAACCAAAAACCGAACCCCTATAACCGAATAACCTGAACTACATAATTTTAATTATTTTTTCATTTAATTATATTTATTTTTAGCACAAACTTTTTTTTTTTCAAACTTAAATAATGTTATATTTATACTAAAAAAGACTTTAGTGATTTTTCTTATATAAATACATAAAAGATATATATTTTTTTATATATAATTCGGTTTTCGGTTTTGATTGCGAAACCCATATCTAAACCGATAATCGAATATTTAGTTCGGTTCAGTTCGATTTTGACCAATTCGGTTTCGATTTTTGGTTATATTACCCGATCCGTGAACACCCCTTAGATGTAATAAGGATATAATATTTTGGGGCCCAAGTTTTCAATTTTTTTAATATAGACCATCAATTTAATGAACCCAACTCATAGGTCACCGAATTATATGTTTGTTTTCATTTACGCTAATATCTGTCAAATTTATTCTCGGAAACTATTCAAGTATGCGTTTGTGGCTTACTTTAGGGAATGTCTTATGTAAGACTGAAGTGGTTATGCCAAACTTCTGAAAAGGATGGGCTTTACCCAGTTTGAATGTGTGTGGTAGTGGGTTCAAAGCCAAAACTTCAAAAACCATGGTTGCCTAAAAGAAAAATAAATAAATAAAGACCGTTATAGCAAAAGACTTTTATACTCTCATAAGCCTATATTTAATTGCACTTTGTGGTCATTTTATCTCATTAACTAAAACTAGAAGGGTACCCGCGCAATGCGGCGGCGGGTATCCGGTGACTATTTTTGTTGCGAGCAAATATTTTTCATTTTAAATTTCCTTATCTAGCATGTCCCAAATAGTATAAAGTATTAGAAATATGTTTTCAAAAAGTAGAACGTCTAAATTATTAATAGTGTAAATGGTTAACACTTTTATTTTTCAAATATTAGCATTAAATTGATGGTTAATAGTGAGTTTTTCTTATAAACACTTTCATTAAAATGTATCATTATTGGAGGGTTACATATGGTTTAAATTAGACTTAAATTTTCATATTTTACATTAATTTTCTACTTTTCCTTTAATAGTAATGTTTTTTGTCTTAAAATTTTAAGACTTCCTTTTGTAGTAAGTCTCAAATGCTTTATAATGTAGTATAGATAAGCTAACCCAAAGTTCCAAACACTAAATATAGGCTTATGAGCTTATTATTTATTGGCCATAAACTGCTTATGATATATAAGCCTAAGCTCGAAACATAAGGTTACACAAACACCCCGTAACATTGGCTTAAACTAAACTTGTGAGCTGCAATTAAAAGTTGAAACATAATTAGTGTAGATGGTAGCATTATTATTAACTACTTAGACATATGATTTTAGTTATCAATCTAAATGTTTCTTTCAAAATGTATAAGCTCGTATTCTTTCTATAACTGTTCTTGAGAAGATGCATCCGAAAGTTTTAATGGTTGTCAAATTTATTTATTTTTAAATTTTTGTTGTCTGGAACAAAATTTTTAAGTGGCTGAAAATATGACAAATTATATGAAGGTAAGTAATTTCTATTATTAACTTATTATTTGTCACAATTCTTCTTTACATGGGTCATGTATTATCTTGCTTTTATCTGATATGTCATGTGTTATAAGATATGTGATTTTATTTTGACTTTAGTTAAGGTTGACATAACCTTTAAATTGCAGATTTTGATTTTGTTATTGTTGAATCCAATGGTAGTTTGTTGCCATCTTAATTACTTTTTTAGATTTCAGGACTATACACTTATAGAAGATCTAACATCAAATGGCATGTCATCTAGTTTAACGTCTCAGTATTCTTTTTTAATCGTGTTGTGATTTAACCTTCTAATTAACATTCATTTTAGTTTCAATGAATACATTTTTTCGTTAAAGAAAACAAAAAAGGAAAGAAGATCTAACAATTATTTCCTAGCACATTTATTTATTTATTTATTTATTTTTATTTTTTTTGGTGGGTAATCGTTTTTTTACGCGTTTTTATAGTGGCAGTAGAAGTAAACCTCGGCGTTTTGGCCACTAAAAATGTGATTTGAAAACAATATTTTAATTGTACAGAGTTCTAAACAAAGAAGATTTGTACGTTGTCCAATTAGTTAGTATCCAAAATTTAACCCAAACTCCTTGCGAGTGTAAATTTAAATTTTCTTTTAACATTTTCCATTCTGTATTTACTCTTATACCTTCAGTCATCATTCTTAGTTTATTTATATAAATTACTTACCACAAGTCACCTTTTACTTATACATTTAAAATGTGTTTGTTTCATTAAAATGTTTTAGGTCTGAATCTGACTATCACGTCTTACTAGTAAAAGGTGGCTAGAAAGTCTATATCTGAGCGAAATAATATTATTTGTTTTTGTATAATTGTTCGAATGATTTTAAGTGCTCGTTTATACAATTTATTAAAATAACTTATGTAAATATGAAACAATATTTTTTATCATAAATATAATATAGTTAATAAACCATCAAATATATTATATTAACACGAGACTTCAATCTCTTATCGAGTAAGAGGCAATAAGACAAGTCTTCCACCTCTTACTGAGTAAGATGTAATATGTCTAATTAGGTTTGACTCAAAAGCAAAAAACAAACAACAAAACGCCCGCCCACCTCTTACTAATAAGAGTAAGAGGGCTAGTAATTTTTTTTTTTTTTTTTTTCTTAACAAACACACCCTTAAGCTTTAAAACTTTAAACCATAACTTTCTACAATCAACATACACAAGCAAAATGAACACAACATACAAGATGATGAATATTCAAAAAAGCTCATACATTCCAAAACGTATTTACGTGGTTAATCCATAAAACGACACCTATTATAAAATTTTGATGAATGAATATATGATTATTGTTTTTGTTTAGCTGCTTTTCAAGCAAGTTTATCTTGAGGATAGAGCTTCCACGTGACTTGATTAGAACATGAGTTTTGCATCTAGTTGTTTTGATTAACAATCCCACATAGGTTATCGCTTATCAAGGCTCCTTTCCATTGGAAGTCGGTTATCGCTTATCAAGGCGGTGCTTGATAATCTTCCTACTTATTTCATGTCTATTTATTTGATGCCCGCTTCCATTCGTTCCAAGCTTGAGTTGATTCGTAGCAATTTTTTTAGAGGGGTAGATTTAAATAATAGTAGGATGGCTTGGGTTAAGTGGGACAAATGTTTGTTGAGTAAAAAGAGAAGGGGGCTTGGTATCGGTAGTATTTATGGGCTCAACATCGGCCTTTTGTTTAAATGGATTTGGCGATTTCTCACGCGTCTGTTGGATTTATGGGCACGTATCATTCGGAGTGTTTACGGTCATAACGGGGGTATCTTTAATGGTTCTCATGGTCGTCTTAAACATTCTACTTGGGGCATGATTATGTCTTCGGTTAAAATGCTTAAAGACAAAGGTATTGACCTCCTTTCTTTTTGTTCTCGAAAGCTTGGCAATGGGACCTCTACTCGTTTTTGGGAAGATATATGGTGCGGTAATTCTCCTCTCAAGCTACAATTTCCTCGTATCTATAACTTAGATACCGATAGGAACTATCTTATTTCTACTAGAATTCCTATTAACTGGAATTCGGCTCTAAGAAGACTTCCAAGGGGAGGTGCCGAATTGAGTCAATTCGAGGCTCTTGGAGAAGCTATTCGGAGTGTTTCTCTTACGGATCAAAGTGACTCTTGGTCCTGGTCTCTCGGCACTAGTTACTCGGTTGCTTCCATTCGCATTTTGGTTGATGACAAACTTTTGGATTCAAGTCTTGAGGCCACTAGATGGATTTGGTACATTCCTATCAAGGTTAATGTGTTTCTTTGGAGATTGAATCTTAATAAGCTCCCTTCTAAGGTGAACCTTGACCGGAAAGGCATAGTGGTTAGTTCTTTACTGTGCCCCATGTGCCAAAGTGATGTCGAAATGGTTAATCACATCTTTTTTAATTGTGAGATTTCAAAAGATCTTTGGTCTCGTTTGGCTAAGTGGTGGAATTTGGATATCCCTTTATGTTCTAACATAGCGGATTGGTACGATTGGCTTGATCATGCTCGTATCAACGCTTATGTTCGGTCGATTCTTGAAGGTGTGGGGGGAACCCTCATGTGGGCTACTTGGAGTTTTCGGAATCATCTTATATTCTCTAATCCCCCCATAGGAAGGCTTCTCTTTGGGGTTTTATTGTTTATCAATCTTTTTTGTGGATTTCTTCTAGAAATCCTAAATGTAAAGTTAGTTGGATAGGTTAGTTACAATACCCTATAGTTAGTTTGAAAACTTTGTAATCTTTCTTTCTACCTTTTGCTAGTTTTAATGCTATCCGCCGTTCAAAAAAAAATAATAAAATAAAAAAATCCCACATAGGTTAATGAAAGAAAATTTTTATTCTTTATGAAGTAAATTTCATAAATCGTCCCTGTGGTTTAACGGGTTTAACGGATTTGGTCCCTCGAAAGATTTCTTCTCGGATCTTCTCCCCGTGGTTTATACCCGTAACGGGTTTGGTCCCTCTTGCTAATGCTCGTTAGTTTTTTCCGTTAGCTAATGATCGTTTGCAACAAAAATTTGCACCGTTAGTCTTTTATACTAACGGCCGTTTATACTTAACACAATTTTTTTTTTAATTTAAAAAAATTAAAATTAAAAATTAAAAAAATGGTTTTCTTATATTTTTTTTTCTAAATATCTTTAAAATTATACACACGTTTTTATATACTCATTTTTATACACACGTTTTTTAAAAAATTTCTTATAATTTTTTATATACACGTTTTTATATAAACTTTTTTATACACACGTTTTTATACACATATTTTTATACACACGCTTTTTAAAACGTGTCTAAAACGTGTATAAGAATGTGTGTATAAATGTGTATGTGTGTAACAACGTGTATAAATGTGTACGTGTGTTCAAATGTGTAAAAATATGTGTATAAAAACGCATGTATAAAAACGTGTGTAAAAATATGTATATAAAAACATGTGTATAAAAACGTGTGTAAACACGTGTGTATAAAAACGTGTGTATAAAAATGTGTGTATAAAAACATGTGTATAAAAAAGTGTGTAAACACGTGTGTATAAAAAAGTGTGTATAAAAACGTGTATATAAAAACGTGTATAAAAACGTGTGTATAAAAATGAGTGTATAAAAATGTGTGTATAAAAATATGTGTATAAAATCGTGTAAAAAAACGTTTGTAAAATTCGTATAAAAATGTGTGTATAAAATGGTGTGTGTTAAACGTGTATAGAAATGTGTATAAAAACGTGTATAAATTTTAAAGATATTTAGAAAAAAAATTATAAGAAAACCAATTTTTTAATTTTTTAATTTTTTATTTTTATTTTTATTTTTTTAATTTTTAAAAAACAAAAAAACAAATTTTGTGTTAAGCCGTTAGTATAAATGACTAACGGTGCAAATGTTTGTTGCAAACGGTTGTTAGTTAACGGAAAAAACTAAAGAGCATTAGCCAGAGGGACCAAACCTGTTACGGGTATAAACCACGGGGAGAGGATCCGAGAAAAAATCTTTTGAGGGACCAAATCTGTTAAACCCGTTAAACCACAGGGACGATTTATGAAATTTACTCTTCTTTATATATTATTGTGTGTATGATGTTGTTAATAGAGATTGATATCATGTTGTTTAGCATGGTTGTATACATGTTAAAATTAAACTGTTGTTCTTGTAACATTTACCCTTAACTATAACCATGCTAAACAAGTTTTACAAAATCTTGATTTTTAGGACAATTTTTATAAAAATTACATGGCTTTTGATTTTTTTTTTTTTTTTTTTTTTTTTTTTTTTTTTTTTTTTGGGTCATTAGTCCTATAAGTTTGAACTCATCGTCACGCAAACTCAAACCGGGTAAAGTCAGGTCCTCCCTTTTCAAGAGTCATGGAAACTTGCACCTAATAGAACTTGAACGTGAGACTCCTCACATTTTAGGATGATGATCACAGGCCATTTTGCCAGTTGGACACCCCTAAATGATTTTGATATGCTACTTTTGTTGATGCTCGAATGTCTTGTTGGGAACAATTTTTGTATTATGGTTTCATATATATGTTTTCTGTTGACTATAAAAGAAAACCGATTATCAAGTTCCAACTAGTAAACATTAGAATGTCATGCATCTTAATCAACCTTGATAGATTTAATTTATGTTTGCAATTTATGTATGAGACATTTGAGCTTTACCAATATCTATCGAGTCTTTAACATCTCGTGAAGGATTTACTTGTTATTTAGACAACAATACGATATGAATTTATTCATAGGAAAGTAATTGGGATTGATAATGTGCAATTGCCGTTTCTTATTGTAACTATGATATAGGCCTCCAAGGTCATCATAACAACATGGGCTTCAACAATGTTGGCTCAATATTAAAACCCATGCAGCCCAGCCGAATTTGAAAAACTATTTTCGGCTTGATTTTGAACCAAAACCGAATTGTTGCAATGCAAGGTTAAAAAGATTTTGTTTCAACAAATTGTGTTTAGCAAAACTAATAGGAAACGATATCAATTACATTTCATTGCTTATTTGAGAAGCAATTTTAAAACTAACATCCCGCACCGGAAAACGAAAATCTCCAAAATAAAGAACCGTAAACGAACTGATATACTCTGTCGGTTTTTGGTTCGGTTCGGTCCAGTTCTGCTCGATTTAGGCATTTAAAAAGTTTTTTCGGTTTTGTATCGAACAGAAATCGAATTTCACAAATATATAAAATGAAAACTATACCGAATAAGAATACGTTTGGTTTGGTTCGATTTTCGGGTTCCATGCTACCCGATTAATAATACAAGGACTCTATCAAAAGTACTTAGGAGTGTTTGGCTAAGCTTATATAATGGGTTTATGAGCTTAGTACCTTATTTGACTCAAATAAGTAAAAATCAAGTGTTTGGCTAAGCTTATATGAGTGAGCTCATGAGTTTATATAAGAAGGTTTTAATAAGTCACAAAGTTATGGCTTTTTTAAGGGAGGTTAAGCTTATATAACATGTTTTATTACAAATTCCCATTTTACCCCAAGGCCCCAATTATACTTAATCTTAACCTCATATTTTCTTAACCCATGTCTTTTTTGATCAATTACCAACACAACATAAACCAAATATTTGAGTTTATCAGCTTATTAAACATAGGCTAGCTAATCCAAACACTCACCCAAGACTTACGAGCTTATATTATATATTTATATAAGTCATAAACTGCTTATATAACATAAACTTAATCCATAAGCTTAACCAAACACCCGGAAAATTGAAAAAAAAAAAAATAATAATAATAATAATAATAATAATAATAATAATAATAATAATAATATGTGTGTGTTTCGTAGTTTGTGTTTTTCAGTCTTTTATTTTTTTATTTTATTATTATTTTTTTTTTTTTGTGCAAAGGTAAATTTATATTAATTCATCAATCAAATGTACATTATAAGTATTCACATTGTCAACTTGGACAAATCCAATGACAGATTCAAACTAAACTAACATTGCTCAATATCTGACATATCTATTTTATATCTCTGATAACACATATTCTTCTACAAGGCTTATACTTTCCAAATCACAACTGCATCCATCATAGAAACCGGTTGGAGATTACCTTTTGTGCACCACCATCTAGCTACATTTCCTCTATATCTATCCACCATGATCATTCAACCAGCCACCCACAATAACCATAGCATATTAGATAAGAGGCATCACTAGGAACCCTTACCCTTCTAATCAAGGGCTATGCCATGCATCCTACATTTCCATCTCTTAGAATGGCTTCAGATACATGGGAAGGCACTCCTTGAGGGAAGCCAACCATTCCTCCTTGATGATGTATTGGAAAGACCAAGAAGGATCATCTTTCATTCCTCTCTATTCAATCCATCATACATCATCCCCAAACCATTACCCTTCTCAGTGTATAATCCTACTTTATGGTACATCTTTATGAATTAGACCTCCTATTGTGACCCTATATACTTACCAAACTTTCTCCCAAGGCCAAGTTTTACAAGTATAATGTGGCACAATAGGTACAGTCACACCAATAAGACTCCAAGATACAAGGTCTTATACACTGAATGGTTTGCATAAAATTTTGCACAATTCAGAGAAGTGCAATAACAGACACTGTTACATTCCCACCACCACCACAAAACCATCTCTAATCACTGAAATCTTGCTATCCCAAACACCCCTTTATTAATTGAATGTGAGCTTTAATCATTATGTTGTAAAAGAGCAGGAACCAATTTACCTTTTTCCCATCTTAAATTCCACATATTGGCCACCACCAGGACTGCACTTGATCTTTTAACACTAAGATTTTGCAACACCCCTTCCATGTACTTGTAAATCACTGCAATTACTTCCTTCTCAGTTCTGCTTACACTTTGGAAACCTCTCTTATTTCTTTCATTCCACACTGTATATACTATAGCAGCAACTATAAATCTATTGACAACATTCCAAATGTTACTTTTATTTCCCCTGTCTGCAATATATTCCACAACACTATCCAAATCATGACAATTCCCACTGAATCTTCCTTTATTTTTCACTTCATTCCACACCTTAGCAGAGAACTTACATTCAAAAAATAAATGCTTATGACTGTCAATGCAGCTTTTGCACAAAGAACACTTCAAATCATCACCTTGGTACCAGGCCATCATCCGATCCTGAGTTAAAAGTTTACCTTGAATTGCAAGGCAAAGAATAAATGAGTGCTTAGGTGTACACTGGGAGAACCATACCACACTATTCCATCTCACTTTTGGTCTACTTTCTCTCAAACTTTCCCAAGCAACTTTTACTGAATATTCCTTTATTGTATCATTACAATCCATCTACATTGCTCTATCCCTGCTATCTGAAATCATTGGAACATTAAGCTGTTGAAGCTCAGGAAAATTACTATTCCATTCATTTGGCCACATCCATTCACCATTATCAATAAGATCTTTCAAAAATAAGTTAATGTTAACGCGTCAGGTAGGGGTCGAACCTACGACTTTCTGCTTAGGAAACAGACGCTCTATCCACTGAGCTACAGACGCTTTTGTAAAAATTTGGGGTGAGACAGGTTCGAACCTGGGTCACCTTTCTCAACACAGACTCACTCAACACACCAACATTCCATCTGTTCTAACTCTTGTTTCTTGTGTTTTTCAGTCTTTGTTTAGCTCAAAGAAGAAGCACTTGATTTGACCACTCCACTTACACCAAACAAACAGAATGTGCATGTGCGTACGTTGCAAGATTCACTAATCACTATTAATTGACAAAATTATAGAGAGCATGTTACACAAGTAGTTATTTGGAGTTACACAAGTAATTATTTGGATTGTTAAATACCACACAAACGTATTTCTAACTATTGTTTATTAGGGATGAAAATTCACCAGGAAAGTAGAACAAAAATAGTACGATGGCGAGTATGCTACATTGAGGACAGTGGTTGATATTCTATAGCAAAAACCAAACCTTTGAATGATACAAGTCACTAGAATCTCCTCCATGAGTTGATGAGACTGGTGACAAAAAAAATGATACCGCCAGGGTGTCACAAATTTAAGGTAGAGGGACTAGAGGTTTACCCTCATAAAAATGGATTTCAAATACTCAGAAACGTTTAAACAGATTCAGCAGCATTAGATATCTTACTCGATGACCTACGGCAATCCAAATACGAAAGGCATATGAATATTAAATAAAATTCATATATGTCACAACGCATTTACGAGGTTAATCAATAAAACTACACTTATTGTAAAATTAGGATGAACGATGTAAGTTCACAGTGAAGCACAGGTAGATTTAGACTTGTTCATCTACATAAACGAACATATGATTATTGTTTTTGTTTAGCTGCTTTAATTTTCAAGCAAGTTTATATTGTGGATAGAGCTTGTTTTAGCTTCCACGTGACTTGATTACAATATGAGTTTTTGCATCTAGCTGTTTTGATAAGCAATCCCACATAGGTCAATGAAAGAAATTTTTTATTCCTTATATATTCTTGTGTGTATCAAATTAGTAGTTGAGTTTACTGTCATGTTGTTTAGTGTGGTTGGATACATGATAAGATACATTAGTCCTATCACTAGGTCTGTTATCATACTAAATAACTTATAAAGTTCTTAATTTTTAAGACAATTTTTTTAAATTACGTGATACTTGATATATGTATATGTATATGTATATGTATATGTATATGTATATGTATATGTATGTATGTATTTTTAATTAAGATTTTTTACTTTTTGGCTGACTAATTTCGTGAATTTAAACTTACTGTCACGTAAACTCAAACCGAATAAAATCCATCTTTTCAGGAGCTAGGGTTATTTGCACCTAACATGAATTGAACTTTACATCTCTTACATTTTATGATGATCCAAACCCTTTCAACATTAAGTCATCCCTAAATAATTTTGATATGCTACATTTTTTGATGATTGTTGGGAACAATTTTTGTATTATGGTTTTCTTATAAAGGTTTTTGTTATCAAAGAACCTTTATATATCAAACCTGAAAACTTATTACTACAAAACGCTGGGTGTGAAATAAATTTGTGCATCATGTCAAAACCGGCATGAACCGAAAAACAAAACTCTCCGAAATTAAGAACAAAAAGCTGAACCGGTATACTCCGTTGATTTTTAGTTCGGCTTGGATCAATTTAGACGCTTGAAGGGAGTAGTTCTACTTAGGACTGAACCAAACCAAAAACTGAATTTCTAAAAAACCCGAATAAGGATCAGTTCGGTTGTTCCAGGTCGATTTGGGTTGTCAGTTTGGTTTTTAGGTGTGGAACTAGGGTTGATATAGCACGGTTGAAATACCGGACCAGATCTTAAACCGATTTGGCCCAAAACTCCGGACTGAGGACCGGACCGAAATGTGTTAGGTCCAGCTCGGTTTGTCTGGCAAGGTCTGGTTCATCAGTCGGGTGAGATCCAACAAATCATATTGATGGGTTTTGTGTAAAACCGGACTGTACCGAATCAGACCGAAGATCGAAATTAAAAAGACATGTGGACGGAATACTGGACTAAAATATATTCAGTCCGGTCCAATCCGGTCAGTTCGGTTCCAGCCGATTTGTCGGTTCAATCCGGTCCACAGTGTATGACAAACACCTGTATAATATATATATATATATATATATATATATATATATATATATATATATATATATATATATATATATATATATATATATATGCTTCGGAGTTTGTCTTTTTCAGTTTATTATGTTTAGCTTAAAGTAGAAGAAGCACATGATTTGACCACTCCACTCACTGAACGAACGAAGATGGAGATAATTGTCTATTCCTTAGGCTAGACACAGTAAGGGGATTCAATCCCCTTACTTTTCCCTGCCACGTCAGCTTTCTCTCTCCAGCGACCTGCAGGCGATTCAGTGCCCCAGTAAGGGCGACCTAGTTTCGTTTTTTATTTTTTTGTGCCTAACGGCTAAATTAATCAAAAAATCAAAAGGCAACACAAATAATACTCGATCCTCCAGGCGATTGCTTTGTGGTTTTGTCTACCCTCAACCGACTGGCCACAGAAGGCTCGATCGATTGTGATCGATCGAGTTAGTCGATCGACATGCCTTTCTGTCGCTAGCCTTACAAGTTTATCTTGGGGATAGAACTTGTTTTCGCTTCCACATAACTTGGTTACAACATGATGAAAGCGTATATTGAATGATGATTGATTTGATTTATTGAATATTACATATACATCATACACATAAATAGGATATCACAGAATCTTTTTGAGTCGAGCTTGAGCCCGTTACAACTAATACGGGCTAACACACATCCGCAGTACGAGCGGCGAAATCGCGAAAGCTTAGACCGGAGATTAAAAGCTAATAAACAATAAAGTAAAACTAATAAATAATCATTGATAAAGACATTCGACAGCAAGCGGAAGCACATATTCAGCATCAGACAACAAACCGGATAAACCAAAGTATCCATACCAAATAGGATAAACGGGATAACCCAAAATATCCCCTACAACAAAAACAAACAGGATAACCCAGAGTATCCCCTACAACTAAAACAAAAGAAATTACAACTAAGACTCATGCACTAACATCAAAAGAAAAGATGAAAAAAC
This sequence comes from Artemisia argyi, assembly GCA_030686995.1. Taxonomy (NCBI): domain Eukaryota; kingdom Viridiplantae; phylum Streptophyta; class Magnoliopsida; order Asterales; family Asteraceae; genus Artemisia; species Artemisia argyi. The sequence continues at coordinate 37,562 of JARVZY010002173.1, forward strand.
GAAAGTAGGTTCTAAAACTTCAACCCCAAAAAACTTTTGAACAAACGGGGCATGTTTTTCCTTAGAAAAACCAACAGAATTAATTACCACCGAATGAAATAGACGAAAGACTACAAACCAATATCCAAGATATTAACATATTCCTATATCTTCACTGAATTGATAAAACACATACGTGGCTATCCTTGAGAAATGTTATAATACATTCCAACCTTAACTGAATTGGAGACAATACATGGATGTGGCAACCTTTTTATCCCTTGATCATAAAAACGCCAAATGACGAACAATTAATCTTAGAAAAGTTAAAATTTGGGTTTGAGATGAGGTTAAGGTTTATAGAGGGAGTCCTCTGAACCTCGAGCATGTTGGCATGTAGCCAACGGCCGTAGGCGGCGGCTGAAGATTAAAGTGGCAGAAGTTTAAGGTTTATTGGGATCGGTTTGTTTTAGGCTCTTGATACCATGAAAACATATATTGAATGATGATTGATTGAATATTGCAGATACATCAATCTTCTAAAATCGGGCTTGAGCCCGTTATAACTAATACGGGCTAACACATGAGTTTTTGGATATAGTTGTTTTGATTAACAATCTCACATAGTTCAACGAAATAAATTTTTTATTCTTTATATATTCTTTTGTGTATTTTGTTGGTTGTTGAAATTAATATGATGTTGTTTAGCATGGTTGCAATAATGATAACATAAACCTCTCGTCTTATCATTATCAATGTAATCTTGCTAGATAACGTCAAAAAAATCTTGATTTTTAGGACAACTTTTTAAAATTGCTTAACAAAGATATGCTATTTTTTTTTTTTTTTTTTTTTTTTTTTTTGGTAACTATGTTTTTTTTATTTTTAGACATTAGTTTAGTAAGTTTGAACTCATCGTCATGAAAACTCAAACCGGGTGAAGTCGGGTCCTTCCTTTTCTAAGGGAAACTTGCACCTACCAGGGATTGAACGTGAGCCTCTCGCAATTTATGATGATAGCCACAAGCCATTTTGCCACTTGTGCACCACTAAATGATTCTGATATACCACTTTTGTTGATGCTCGAATGTCTTGTTGGCAACAATTTTTGTATTGTGGTTCCATATATATATGTTTTCCGTTGCCTATAAAAGAAAACCGATTATCAAGTTCCAACTAGTTAACAGAATGTCTTGCATCTTATTCAACATTGATAGAGTTAATTTAAGTTTACAGTTTATACGAGACATGTGAGCTTTGCCAATATCTATCGAGTCTTTAAGTTCTCGCGAAGGATTTACTTGTTATTTAAACAACAATACGATATGGATTTAATCATAGTAAGTAACTAGGACTGATAATGTGTAATTGCCATTTCTTATTGACCTGTGATGCGGGCCTCTAAGGTCAACACAATAATATGGGCTTCAACAATGTTGGCCTAATACTAAACCCATGCAACCCAACCGAATTTGAAAAACTATTTTCATCTTGATTTTGAACCAAAACTGAATTATATTATACACTAAGACTATCTTTATTGGCAAACTGATCCGACCGATCGGATTATACAAGACAAAAGAATATTCAATATTATATTAAAATAGTACAAAAGAAAGAAAGAGAATGGAACGACCCGGTTGGTATGTGACCTTCAAAGCTTTCAGCCGATCTTGCCACATGTCACTCTCTGTAAGAAAGAGAAAAAAATACATATTGTTGGTTTGATAAAATGCTAACTGAAAGATACTTGCCGGAAAAAGAAACTCATCGGAGAAGAAGGAGAACCGGAGAAGAAAGCATAGTTGTAGATTTTTATTTTGGTTCTCAATGTTTCTTTTTGACTAAAAGATAATGGCCATTTGCTTTTGCTTTTTACTGTTAGGAACCTTTCCCAATGTTTCTTTTTCTTTATTAGATTTTTATTTTGTTTATTTTTAATTTTGTTTATTACTTACAGATATAAGTTTAAAGATAATTGGGCTTCAATGTTTTAAAGTAATTTGTGTGGTGTTTATAAAGTTTTGTGAGCTAATTTTTAATATAGGGTAAAGTGCAAAAATGGTCCTTAAGTTGGGTTGTTGATAAAGTTTAAGTAATTATATTAAATAGATAATAAATAATATTATATTTTAGGTTGGGTTGTTGATAAATGGTAAAAAAGTTGAGATTGGTTGTATGTATAGGTTGTATAGGTGGATGAGTAAGAAAATAATATTTTAATGAAAGATTGGGTTGGATGAGGTTGTGAATAAAGATAGTCTAACTAATAGAGCGTCAACCTGTGACGTCAACTTTGCGTCAGCCAAACCTTTTCCTCTTTAGCCCAGCCCGTGAACATCTTTAGCCCATTTTTTTTGTTGGTCTTTTTTCTTTTCTTTTTTTAAGTTTTGTTCCGACTTCTATGTGGATAACCATGCCACCGCTATCTTCTTTTTCTTTACAGCCTACTGGTGCGGTCTCCTCTCAAATTGTGGCGCTGTTTTCTGGCTTATTTTCCGTCTGTACTTTCCGGGATCGTAGCTGAACAAAGGTTTATTACTCTTCACAGTAGCCGTTTGTTGCTGTTTGTACTTGGATGATATCTTTCATTATTGTTATGCGCCTATACATAATAAAATAACATCGGATAATAAGCTGAATTCCATCGTCACCAGTTACCATGTGGTGTGCGACGGTCTGATTACAGCCATACGGTGTATTACTCTTTTTGGGTCGTTGCTCTGTTGGTGTATATACTTGGATACTTTCTTTCATCAATCGTCTATTTTGTCCTTTGTTGTGACGCAATTTTTGCGTCATCAAAGATTGCCCGTTTTACAACTATAATAGGGAAGATTGAGCCCAATAACCTGAGCCCACTTAGCAATAAATTAAAATAAGTAAATTACCCCATCCCAGTCATAAGCCCAGAAAGAAAATAATGAAATAAAACTTTTTATTGAAACCACCCTAAACTATGCACCAAACTGCGAAAATCATCCTAAAGTTTGTACTATTTACGACTTTTTTATATAACAAACTTTATTTGCCAAATATGTAGTGCATAACTAGCAATAAACGACGTGAAATGACGCCCCGCCGCAACGCGGCGGACCGTCGCCCACCTCGTTGTTGCAATGCAAGGGCGAAAAAGATTTTATTTCAACATATATTGTGTCTAACAAAACTAATGATAACAAAAAAGTAGCAGCAGAAAACAATATCATTTACATTTCCGTGCTATTTGAGTGGTAATTTTATAACTAACGTTTATACAAAATTCAATAGGCAAGTTCACTTCTTGTCAAACAAGGTTTATATACCAGACGCTACAAACTTATTACTCCAAAACGTTGGATGTGAAATATTACACTTTTACCAATGTAATATTTAACATTTCATTTTGTTAGACGCGAGAAACTAATTCTGTCAAGTTGAAAACAAAACATGGAAAGTTAAGGTCGGCCTTTACTATATACATTAGTATCGATATGGGGCTCACAACCATGGATTATGTCATACTCCTAACTTGTTTTTGTTAGATTATGGACATTATTTTAGTAGTCGTATGTTAGGATCGAACTCGAGATCACGGGATTGCACACAATACGTATGAAGAGAAAAAGAAATAATTATTTATAAATGTTATAAGTAATTATTAATAAACACAAAACTAATAATAGTAATTAGTATTTAATGATAAATGACTAATAACCTATTGACGAATATTAGGAAAGTACTACTAATGAATATTTGGAAACAAGAGAAGGTTCTAGAATCCCTAAGGGATTCTCCAAACCGATTGGCCAAGGAAGTTTCCACACCTCATTTGTGCCTTGAGCTCCAAGTTTCAATTAGTATATATACAAACACAATATGTATTATTTTCTCATAACTTGTACACACACATCTTGGTGTTTTTCTCTCCTCTTTCTTGTTCTAGTCGATCCATAAAACAAACTCATAAGGGTTTCGATTTTCTTGATCTAAACAAAGTTTTGTGTTTAATTTACTTGCATAAACTTTTTCTTGAATTAGTACGTGTGTACAAGACGTGATTCAAACACACTATTGTTTGATTCTTGGATTGAATTACAAAAGAGGTAATTGGTAATTCTTATAATCCACATAAACCCTAATTAGGGTTCTTGATTTGAAGATTGCAATTGATTCTTGTTCGGGCTAGAATCACAAAGGTACGTTTACTATTTAATATTGATTAATTAATTACATGTTATATGATCTTGTTATAATTGCTTCCGCTATGCTCACTTGATGTGTTTGTGTAACAACCCGTAATTTTACACGTCAACATTTATTTCCAAACTCTAATTTATTACTTTGAAAATTTTACAAGAACACTTTTTACGAATAACTTTTTAGTTAAATAAATGTAAAACTAGAATAACCCTCTTGTGCACTATGACTTTAGACTATATTTAGTCTACAATATTTCGATAATTTGCCATTACTTTAATTCATAATTTAATTGCTAGGGCATTTACATTTTTAGTTACTCACGATTATTAATTTAATAAAAGTTTTTTTTAAGTGAACACCCAACGTACCCGACACTCTAAACGATTATTTTAATACATTCCCACATTCCCTAAATTACTACAAAAGTTCCAAAACTTATTTTCATACACATTTATAATTCTTTTACTAAGCCCACTCAATTATACGTATTTAACGTTAACTACTAAACCAATACCCAATACATATTTATAATACCCAATAAATACTTGAAACACATTTTTTTACATAAAATTCACATTACATTTTTTTTTATAAGTGCCGCCCCTTTTATTTTTTTTGTTACTAACATATACATTAATGCACTTTGACTAAGTACTACAAGAAAGTAACACATGAGACAAGGTTAATAAATTTGGTGTGCTTGACTAGAAACTTGTCTCCTACTTTCCCCTTATTTTCGGCCAATTAAGGGACACCTAGCAAACACCAAAAATTTCTAGCCTAGATATGCATTTGACCATCCATTGAATATTTCCTATATATATAACACAAGTATACACACTTTACTTACAAAAAAAATAAACTATCACTCGCACTACACGACTGGGACAAGAAACACAAAGAAGAGAAGCTATTTTACTAGTTTAAGTGGTTACTAGGACTCACTTGGGTGTTTTAATTAATTACTAAGGGTTCAAGAGGCTTTGATTGGGTACATTGATGTTCACAATTTTCACATACACTTTCTAAGTTCTAGTTGCGGTTAGAGCATCGCGCATCATTTTCCGTGCACACTTGTAACGCATTACCTATTGCTTGAGGTGAGTATTCACGAACCCCCTTTTCTAACTATTTTAATCGTTTTGGGGTGGATGCATGAACAATACTGTTTACTCTTATATGAACTTAAAAGACTCTTGTTTCACTATTTATGCTCGTAAGCAAAACGTACTTAAACAAACTTGTTTACTATTTACGAACACTATTATCTGAACTTTTTGACTTGTCTTGACATTATAACTTGTTTGCACTCTTGAACCGTTTGACTTGAACTTTTAGACTTAATGTGCCGTACGTTCTAAGACTTAAAGTCTCCCTTGTTCGGAGCAACGTTATAAAGTCTCTCATGTTCAGAGCATCCTTAATAAATCTCGCCATGGTGGAGTGACTAATAAATCTTTGCCAAGTCGGTGAAGTGACTAATAAATCTCGCCTAGGTGGTGGAGTGACTTCAAGTCTCCCATGTTCGGAGCAACATTATAAAGTCTCCCTTGTTCGGAGCGGCCTTGACTTATTATATACTTTGTGCCCTTACTGCGAACTATATTGACCATATGTACTTGACAATCAAACGTACTACTTTATATGCAATGGGTTGTGAACACACAGGTTGCAAGTCTTGTTATGGCCAAGACTTGCAACTGAGTGGATTCACAATGCCTTTGCCTTGTGGACTATTCATAAAGACCGAAAACTTGGACTCTCTGTTAAAGGTTTTTCTTATTACTTAAACCGTGTATACTCACCAACTATTTTCATAGTTGACCCGTTTTCTCTCATGCATTTCAGGTGATCGTCAGTAAGTTTTCTTCATGGTCCTTGCATAATGAAGTTTTCACACGTCACTACTAAGCATTATGTATTTCAAGCTATCTTTTGGGAACTAAACTTTGTGTCTTAAATTGCCGATGTCGGTTAAACAATGTTGTAATGATATACTTTTCCTTTAATGTAAATTATGGTATTGTTCTATATCTCTTGTGCGATGTATATTGATTATGTTGCACCTCGCGTTTCCGCCTTCGGCGGGGTGTGACAGTTTGGTTTATTTTATATGAATGTCATGATATCATAATTCCAACAGTGGCATACTGGCATCTAGAGCCGTTATAATGTGTAATTAATTATCGAAACGCATAAAAATTGGATCTTGATTCGTTTAGTTACATGTTTTTAGGGTTTATTTGTTAGATTCCTAACCCTAATATTTTTTTTGGGTCGATTATGACCTTAAGAGTTTTTGGGGTTTTGGTTTTTAATTCTTTAATATGATTAGAAACCCTAGGATGTCATGTAATTGTTATGCGTTTTAGTAAACGATCTTGGTGCAATATGTTAATTGTTAAGCTAAATCCATGAAAAAGTGCATATTTGCATGAATTTTTATATTGTGTTATAATTTAAATGGTTTAAATTGTTTATATGAATTAATGGTTAAGTTATATCGAAACATGTAAATTTATTAATAGATGTCGAATTGGGGAAGACTCCAATATTAAGTAATCAATTATGTGCTATGTGGTATTTATTTAATTTTGGCTTACGCAATCAATTTATCGATGTATGTGGCTCTTTTTCCAAGAAGAAGAAAGCCTCAATTGAATTAATACGTTATACACCTAGATTTGATTATTAATAGGACTATTGAATAAGATTTGCATGTGGCTACATGTTTTATACATATTTAATTGTTATGATTATGTATATTTGTTTATTTAGTTGTTTTATTTTTTATTGTACATTACTTGTTTTTGTTTATTAATTGTGTTAGACATGTTTATAAACGAAAAGGGTAATTTTTGAATAGAAAAATAATACGGACTAAATAATGGCAAAATTGTTTTGGTTTTTAAGAATAAATCTCAAAGGATTGGTTGATTGATGTTTTTGTACGTAATGGTTAAATAGGCTCGACCGAAGTTTACACACTATAAGATGGGTATAAGGATGGCTTCGCATTAAATTGTGGCCTTAGAGAGACAACATTCTGTCTTAACGCTCGTTTGTGTGTAAATTAGACTTACCGAACAACCATTACATGTACACTGTCATCTTAAGGGTGAATTAACCACAATTCCACAATGATTATCCGAAATACTAAGCTTTCGGGCTTATGCAAAAGTACGATATAGTGGACGATAATTGATGGTAATTCTTTAATTGGTGAACCCGATACCTCAATCAAAACTTTGTTATTTTATTCTTAACAAATTGGTAATAAAAATGTTTTGTAAAACCAATGTTTTGAAGTTGTATGCATGCTTCTTTATACATTATTTTGATCACATCAAAATATTAATACCCTTATAAAATTAAGTCGAATGTCATCTAATTAAGAACACTTGAAGTTGTAATTTACGTCATGTGAGAACTTGGCGAGATTGCAATGGAGAGGTAAATTTCATAAATTCATTGCTAGCAGATCAACTGATGTGATGGATTTATGAGTTTGCAGTTTTAAGTTAGACGACTTAAATTGAGTAGAAAGTGGGATCTTGGACTCAAGGCATTAAGATGGGGATCAAACATGCTTACAATACAAACGTTTTGTGATTGTAAATCCCATAAATCTAGGAATTGCAATATGAAATTGGCAATTATTGTTCGACAATTACCTTGTTGAATACTATCATTACTAGCAGATCAACTGATGTAATGGTACTATGTCAATTAGGATCCTAGCTTTAAGAAAATACTATGGTTTATATGAATATTTACCAATGGGTATTTTATTTTCTTAAAGATCTAATTATCGAAAATATTGAAATTGAATTTTGTAATTCGTTTTAATGTATTAATGCAACGTTCAAACCGTAAACGTACTTTGGGCTTTGGTAAATTGATCTCGTTCTGTTTTCAAACAAATGTTTGATTAAGAATAATTTACTTAAAAGACAAATGAAGTCTCCTTTCTATGAAAGAAGAGTGAGACACAATCCTATTCCTTTTCATGAATGAGAAAGGATAATAGGAGTATTAGATATGTCTAAATTCTAATATAACTCATAGCAAATTTTTAATAGGTAAGAAAATTGCGAATATTTTTCATAGGGATTTTATCATCCTCATTTGGTGATCAAATTCTTAGTAACAAATATGATATTTGGTTAACAGAAAATTATGTATGACATTTTATGAATTATTGTAATTAGAAGCTAGACTAATTACTGCAAAATGTTTAAAGACAAACTAGTTGTTTTGACTATTTTAAAGGTACTACATACATTGTAGGATGGTAGACCTGTTAAGGAAGAAATTGCATGCCCAATTTTTCAAATTAAAAGCATTTGGTGGATAGTCCATCATTTACGTAGTAGAATACACTTTTAGTGCATAAGTAATTGTTACGTATGGACAATTAAAGGTGTAGGAAAGTTAAAAGTACACTATTTTATTTCATTGGATATGAAACATTTTAAATGTTGTCAAATTCAGTGGGAGTATTTTGTACTTATTACTGAATAAGAAATTATTGTAATGATCTTTAATTCAGTGGGAGTTACAAGCTTTGACATCTTGGTAGCTAAAGATAATTACTTTCCAAGTGTAGACACTCATTCTTTTAAGGATAAGTATTGTACGTTTCCTTACTAGACATTGTTGTTCTACATCTACTTGTTATGCTAAAATCTATGACACAATCATATTGACCACATAAACAAATGCATGACATGTTGTTTATCAACTATATGAGGTTGTTCCATGCACAAGTGGGAGAAATATTATCTTTAATGTGTGCAAGAAACAACTCATAAAGATATGATTTAATGGATTCTCTTGACTACAAGGTAAGAGAATAAGGTTCTAATATTAATTCAAGAAATACTTGGTGTTACAATTTATGTTATGTGAAAGCTTAACTAGATTGCAACAACAATGTGAATTTCATATTTCATTACTAGCAGATCAACTGATGTAATTGAACTATGATAATTTGCAGTTTCTATATTAGAATAATGTTCTAATATGAATTATACTAAGCTAATTCAAGAAACACTTGGTGTTACAATTTATGTTATGTGAGGGTTTAACTAGATTGCAACAACAAGGTGAATTTCATATTTTCATTACTAGCAGATCAACTGAAGTAATTGAACTATGAGAATTTACAGTTTCTAAATTAGATACCTATTAGAACATGTGTCAATATGATATCAAGACTACTTTAATTAGTATATTTATGAATTCAAGGAATGACATAAATTAATTAAGTAATCTAATGTTACTTCAATCTGAATATTTATGTGTTCTTTGAATGACATAAATAAATGAAGAAATAATGTTATTTACATTATTATGAAGTATAAATTAACTTGAGATTACTATTGAAACCAAAATATGGTGTTCATAATTACTTTAGTTAAACATGTTTATGTTTCATTGTAAAGATATAAACATAAAGTCTTTTAATTGTTAAAAGACTTATAATAAAGTAAGACGTTATCTTGTTGTGTTTTTTAATTAAGACATATATATGAAGTTATTAAATTGTTAAATGACTTATAACGTATAGTGGGATTGTAACAGTTTATGTTTTCTTGTAAAGACATGGACATGAAGTGACTTTGTAAAAAGAACTTATGTTATAAAGCATGTAATTGACTTGAAAATCATTATACCATTAAAATGTATTAGTTGGTAAATAGACAAGTCAAAACGAATATGGTTATCTTAAATATTGTTAGATTGTCTTGCAATATTGATACTAATGAAATACCAAATGTTTATGGTATGTTCAGTTAGGAAAATCAAACTCTTGTTATATTGTTTGATTAAAGATAACTATGACTTCTTTTCTTCCAAAAGTTATCAAGGTTAGAATGTTGAGTATGACTTGGACATATTTAATAAAACTCCAACATAGAAGATTAATAAGACATTATCATATGATGGAATGTGATGAATCGCATTAAGTCTTAAATTGAAGTTCTAAATTTGTTTAACTGCCTATGAAGAGGTTATTAACAAAGTAAAGTCAGGAACTGTCAATAAGTATTTGTAATATCCCAAAAAAGAACATTGTATTGTTTCTTTATTTGCTAAGTATTTAAAGATAGTCTTTAAATTACTAAAAGCAAGTGGGAGTTTTGATCTTTAAAAGATAAAATTATAAGATACATAATCTTCTAAAATACACTAGTAAATATCATGATTAAGTTTGACATTTGAATGTTAAATCTTAACATGATAATAAAGGTTGATGTTTAAATATTAAATCTCAAGATGATGGAATTATCATTCATAGAATAGCAATATATCTCAGATATTTGATTAATATGCTGAGGGCTATGATTTACAGGATTATTGTAAACTTGATAATCATTATGATATATTACAAAATATGAAATTGGGTAAAGTATACATGATATGAATGATTAAGATGATGTCCATAAAGATAATCAATTTTAGAAACTTGGTTTATCTTAATAGTTAGACTAGAAAATGAAGATGAGTTTCTTCAAAGATTAGATAACCCTTGTGGTTTAAATCTTTGTATAGAAATCATATGGACAATATTGTGCACATATTTAATGCATGTCTTATGACAAGATTATTAATCACACTTAAGCAATTAACTGTGATTGAATATTCTTTTCTAAACACATTAAACATATAAAGATTATGATTGTCATATTTATGAAATTGACAATGGAATATCAAAACTCTTTCTTGAGTGATTACTTGAGCGAGGACGATAAGTATTCAAAAGGAGTTTATGAATTCAAATAAATCTTTGAAAGTGTACAAAGTGCAGTAATCCATGGATGGATAAATGCATGCATCTAGAAGATTACTCTTATGTTTAATTATTAAATTCATGTTTTGATTTATAATTGAAATAAGATAATTTCTAAGTATTCCTAAAAGCTAGTGGGAGTATTATGTTTAATTTCTTAAATCATATATGTTGTAGAACATATGAAAGGTAACATTCCATATAAGTAAATGTTAAGTCTTAGAATGGAATAAAATTTTACTTGTAAGATTTAGGAAATAAGACATATAACCTTAGAATAAATGTTTATTGTTGAAACATGTGTGGTAAATGAATCTAATGTAACATGATATATTATTTAGAAAGTCTAAATAGATATGCATGACATGAATAAAATCTAAGTATGACTCATAGATTTTTCATGTATATCATGTTTTGTTGTATCATGCTTGATTACAAGATGATTTGACAATATTAATATCTAATTAAAAGTTATTAGATAACTTGTGTAATATTCTATAAGAATATGTTTGATTATAGAATTACATCCTAAATCTGGAACAGCTTCCAAATTCTATAGATGAACAATTTTTCAATTGTTGTGAAAATTGTCATAGCCAACAAACTTGAAAGTTTGAAGGGCATCAAACATTACACAATAGATATTGTGGTTTACGGAAAGTTTTAATAGCATATTGTTGTTGCATACAATGATGCTAATAAAATTGAGATGACACTCAATACTAGTTATAGTAAGGATTTCATCCTTGGCTATTACTAGTTATGCTTATTAAAAGCATAGTTACATTATACATTAAGAGAATAAGAATACTTTAAACTTTAAAATGTTTGGAAGTTTGATTATCATAAATTGGTGGTTAAGGATGTCACACATTTTATGAAATATTATATGGCATTGCCAAAATAGTTGAGTATGCACATACAAGAACTTCACTAGTTGAATTCTTAAAATAAGTATTTTTAAAATTCTGATAGATCAAAGTTTGATGATTTATGTTTTGTCAACAAGTAGGAATGTCATTACTTGAGACATAATTCATCAACAAGATTTTCATGCATTGATCTATTTAGTATTTGGATAAGGGATGTTAAACAATTATTATAATAAATTTAAATACATGGTACGTTTAATTTATAATAAATTGTATCCTATATTTGTATGTTTAATCCATGAATAAATATTATTTTAAATTGTCCATTGTCAGTTAATAATATGGGAATATTATTAAATCAAGACAAATCTGAAGGTTGCTATAATATACTTAAAGTATATTGATGCGTAGTCATGCCATTTCAGATGATATTCAATGATACCGAATATAGGATTTATCCCAACTACATGATGTTACTTTATGGATTTTGTTATTAAGTAAATCATGACAAGTTATCCTCAGACTTGAGATGCAAGATAAGTGTCATGAATGTAGTACATTTTTGTGGAACAACTTAACGCTATACGTAACTGGTAGTCATAAGGGTTGTTTTCGGAAGTGTTACAAAGTTTGTGGGTTTTGCTTGTAGTCAAGATAGAATTTGTTCCTTCAAATTAATTTTTGGAGTTTAATATTGTTGGGGCCCTCGTAGGGTTGGTAAGATGTATGTGTGGCCACACCCAAGATCTCCCCTGAATATGTTCATAAGATTTAGTAATCTTGATCAATCACAAACAACGAGAAACATAATGGTTAATTAAGGAATGACTTTAATCCATATCCTTATTAACATGGCATTAGAAACAAAAGGATAATAATAATGAGAAATCATTAAAAGGTTTTCCAGGAGCCTTACTCGAGATCGTACTAGAGGCATCGGCGTGTTGCAAGACGCTAAACGATGTGATTACACTTTTAAAATATGTCCAAGTGGGAGCTGTTAGATTATGGACATTATTTTAGTAGTCGTATGTTAGGATCGAACTCGAGATCACGGGATTGCACACAATACGTATGAAGAGAAAAAGAAATAATTATTTATAAATGTTATAAGTAATTATTAATAAACACAAAACTAATAATAGTAATTAGTATTTAATGATAAATGACTAATGACCTATTGACGAATATTAGGAAAGTAGTACTAATGAATATTTGGAAACAAGGGAAGGTTCTAGAATCCCTAAGGGATTCTCCAAACCGATTGGCCAAGGAAGTTTCCACACCTTCTTTGTGCCTTGAGCTCCAAGTTTCAATTAGTATATATACAAACACAAGATGTATTGTTTTCTCATAACTTGTACACACACATCTTGGTGTTTTTCTCTCCTCTTTCTTGTTCTAGTCGATCCATAAAACAAACTCATAAGGGTTTCGATTTTCTTGATCTAAACAAAGTTTTGTGTTTAATTTACTTGCATAAACTTTTTCTTGAATTAGTACGTGTGTACAAGAACGTGATTCAAACACACTATTGTTTGATTCTTGGATTGAATTACAAAAGAGGTAAGGGGTAATTCTTATAATCCACATAAACCCTAATTAGGGTTCTTGATTTGAAGATTGCAATTGATTCTTGTTCGGGCTAGAATCACAAAGGTACGTTTACTATTTAATATTGATTAATTAATTACATGTTATATGATCTTGTTATAATTGCTTCCGCTATGCTCACTTGATGTGTTTTGTTTATTTTATATGAATGTCATGATATCATAATTCCAACAGTTTTAATGTAGATTCCAATCATCCGATTATAATTTGGTGTCATATTACTTTTTTTAGATTTCATGACCATACACTTTATTATAACATAAATCGGGAATCGGTAGTCGGATGGTCAACTCACTTGTAACTTGTAATCGGTATTGGCGGGATTAATCGGATTAACGTTTTTGGCAAATTTTAGGTATTTTCGATGAGTTTTGGGTATTCCCGGCAAGATTTTTCTTGAAAAACATCTTTTAATAGATACAAACAACGTCTATATTTGACTAAAACTAGTTTACATCGAGTTTTGGTTATTTATGACAAGATTTACAGGTTTCCGGCAAGTTTGACCATCGTTGACCGCCATTGACTACGGTTGACCAATTTACACATATCGTTAATGTTGGTGGCCCAATAGCGCCTAGGCGGCGATTAATCGGCCTTGTAAGCCTTGTTTTGCAATACTTTATAGGATAAAGATCTAACATCAAATACATGTCATAAGTTTTTTGGTTAACCATAGTATTTTTAAAATTTATTTAACAAAATGAGTACTTTCAAATTTATTTAAAATAATATGTTATTTTTGAATGTTTTATTTCAATCCAACTATAAACGCAATGACACAAGTTCTTAAAATACAGGAGCAACGATTGCACCATTTTGTAATTTGTACACAAAATGATAAACCTTGTGATCATCTGATTAATCAACTTGTCTTTTTACGTCATACAATAAACAAATATAAAAATACCAACAAGACACTACAATTGTTATAAAAAAAATATATCATTACAATTGTTTTTGTTTGGATGACATAATATGGTATGAAGAAATGTATAGATATTTGAATTTTGTAGTGGAAAAGAAATGAACTCACGGAATGGATATCATAGATATCAAATTGGTGAGTAATGAATCTATGACTATCTTATACCCCTTTCATTCATGGACTACAAAACAAACATTTTTAATGACTTTTAAAGTTATAGTCTCATTCTGATACCCCCAACCAAACGAAACAACATCCAAGTTGAAGCTTCAAATTCATCAAACACCTGAAAAAGATCATTCTTTTTATATATTTTACTGTAATCACGTCACCGAAATGTGTAGCTGGCAAACTCAACTACAGCTTATGAATTTCATTTTCTTCATATTATAACTCACACTGCAAGCTTACTTAAACTCGAGAATTGTAGTAAATATACACCAACAAGTGAAAATAAGAAAAAGACAAAGACTACAACTAATCAAAAGTGTTCTTATAGAAATTTGTTTCCTCAATGGAAGACCGTTAGTTTCTTCAACAAATCTTTCAGCTCAGTGAGAATTTCTTGAAATGTTGGACAAGATTGCGATTCACTCGAAGCAAGAAAAATCATCAACAACGTCATTACGTTACTTTACCGGATCAAAATGTGAGGTAAGGATGATTGGAATAAAGTGTATGGTCATGAAATCTAAAAAAGTAAGATGACACCAAATTACCATCGGATGATTGGAATCTACATTAAAAAAAAAAAAAAAAAAGAAAAAAAAAAAAAAAAAAAAGAAGTAGAACTATCGACTTAACGAAATCCTTTCAAAATATCTATTTGATGATAATATGTTAATTTAATATTTTAAAAACTTGTGTTATTGCGTTTGTGGTGGGATGGACAATAAAACATTCAAAAATAATACCGTATTATCTTAAATAAAATAAAAAATACTCATTTTGTTAAATAAAATTTAAAAATACTATAGTTAACCAAAAAAACACGACATGTCATCTAGTTTAATATTTCAGTATATTCTTTTTTAATCGTGTTGTGATTTAACCTTCTAGCATTCATTGGGAGTTTCAATGAATACATTTTTTCGTTAAAGAAAACAGAAAAGGAAAGAAGATCTATCAATTATTTCCTAGCACTTTTTTTTTTTGGGTAATCGTTTTTTACCCGTTTTGTAGTGGTCGTAGAAGTAAACCTCGGCGTTTTAGCCACTAAAAATGTGATCAGAAAACAATATAGGTTTCCTTCAAAATTTCGTTATTTTCCTATTATTATTATTATTATTATTATCTTTTGGTTTTTCTTCTTGCGTTTTCGAATCACGGACGACCATTATCAATGGTGCGCCTTTTTGGCCTTTTCCTTTTTTTTTTATTTTTTTTTATTTTTATTTTTTTGCTGCGTATCGGATAGAATGTATTAATTCTCATGCTCTTGGTTGTTTTACAGCATGTAGTCATACGATGACAGAAACATCAAACAGCAGTTACAATCCTTCTATGCAGCTAGCTCAGAACACTAGAATAAAATGGCTCACGGTAATGCTTAAACACTCTACTTTATTTATGCAAAATCACCTCGGCTGAAATACAGGCACGCCCGCAACGCGGCGATCGTCACCTTTTCGTTAGAAACTAAACCCCTATCGTTAAACGAACAAGGGAAATTGGCAAAAAAATGCATCATACTTGCCACTTTTTGTCATTGTATGTAGCGTCTTTTTTTTTTATTGTAGCACTAACCTTTTTAAATCGTGCCATTGTGTGTACTTTGTGACCATTTTACCCCTACTTTTTTCAAATTTTGAAGGGTAAAATGGTTATTTCACATGGCTAAAAAGTCGCAAAGTACACACAATGACACGATTTAGAAAGGTTAGTGCTACAATAAAAAAAATGATGCTACATACAATGACAAAAAGTGACAAGTATAATGTCTTTTTTTGCCAATTTTCCAACGAACAACCAACCAAAAAAAACAAATATATTTTGATATGCATAAAAAAGGTTACGGTAAATCCTGAAACATGAGCCTGTAGGACACGTCGTAAATGAACAATGACTCGATAGAAATAGAACCACAATTTTCTGTACTTGATTATTCCGTTCCTTTATGTTGAATACAAAATGGTGTTAAGTGTTTAGTTGTTTACTTGGATTTATTTTAAAGGTTGTAATTTATATATATACTAATAGGCGTTTTTGTTACTGTAGCAACAGCAACTTTGCAAGTTTTGTGTTTGCCACTTTTAGCCTCTGAGGTTAGTGACCAATTGCGAAGTTAGTCTTTGACGACCGTTAACTAACAGACGTGGATTAAATTTGCAGCAGACCAGTAACTTCAGGGGCTTTTTCTGTGCAAATAGTAAACATAAACAGCCTCTAACGTTATTTTTTTTCACCGTTAGTCCCTAAGGACTAACTTTGCAAAGAACGTCATGTGAAGGGACTAAAACTGAAAAATAAGGAGGTGCTTGGTGGGGGGTTAAGAGGGGGTGGGGAATGGGTAAGGTATTGATTTGGGCCCACCTCTCTCAAATACTTGTGCTTGGTTAGTTAGAGGTAAGGGATTGCTTACCCAGTAATGGGTAATCAACCATTATAGAGTAAATTGGGGGGTAAGGTATTGATTACCCACCTCACTCATTTTTTTGCATTCCCTTACCCTTACCCTTTCCCTTTCCCTTTCCCCACTTTGAACCAAGCAGACCCTAAGTTGCTACAGTACCAAATAGTGGTTGCTACAGTGCAGCACAGTGCCGAATAGTGCCTGCGCTGTAGCTAACGAATTTACGCTTTCAGTCCTTCAATTATCTATAGATCGCACCGTTAGTCCCCGTTAGCGATCTTTTGCAAATTTAGTCATTTTTTTTTTTTTTTTTTTTTTTTTTTTTTTTTTTTTTTTTAACACAAAACCAAAATTATATATAAAACCAAAATTCAGAGTTATAAATAAAACGATCAAAATTTATTTTTTTAACGAGCGCGTGCACCCTCTTTTGCAAATTTAGTCCTTAAAAATAATAATAATAATAAAATTTTGATCGTTTTATTTCAAGTTTTGATTAAACACAGCATTCTCGCAGCAACGCGCGGGTGCCCAAGCTCGTTTGTGTCTAAAATAAAAAAAAAAAATATGCTAAATGAATAAACTTTGTAAAATGTTTAGTCACATTTGGTCCCTATTTTTTTTTTTTTTTTTTTTAAATGGGCATATATTGTTCATTTAAAAGTTAAATAGGCACATATTGTTCATTTAAAAGTTAAATGGGCACATATTTTCTTAATTTGATAACACTACAATTGTTTTTTAAAAAAATTGTAGATATAGTAATATATTTAACTAGCTTTCAGGCCCGGCCGATGGCCGGCTAGTTTTAAGAAATTATTTGTAAGAAAAGAAAGATAGTACAAATGGTTTTATAATAGATTAACAATGTAAATTGCAACAAACTCTGTGATTCTAATTCATTTAATACGATGTTAATTGCATATAAGATAAAATTTCGGCGTCATATTGCATACCAAAAAATAAACAAAATGCATACTTGGATAGTATATTGTACTATTGGTTCCCGTTACTGGATAGTAACGTTAAAAAAATAACCATCGCTTGCAAAAATGCAAAAAGTCAAATTCTGCTGAGCTAACAACCGAAATTAAACTTCCACATACTGAGCCGCCATTAAGGTAGCTGCAGATGCAAACGCCAAGTCAGTTTTCATCATCTTCTCGCCCTTTCTATGTCCCAACGACAGGTAGTAACAGCTACAATAGAAGCAAAAATAACGTCAACAATCTCAATGATATGATTGTGTTAATGCTTAAGTGATTATACAATTTCGAAAAGCTTATCCTTAACTAAACACCATCATGTTAGTAATTTTTTAAAAATTTCTTACAATGTTATATTAAACTTACATTTTAGATATAAGGATGCCCATTCTGTCCTCTTTCTTTTCTTTTCTTTTCTTTACCACCTGAGATGTTGAGATGACACCCCATGAGGCTATAAGTATGCTTAGATAGCCATACCAAAGTACACCACATCGAATCAAGGCTGTGATATGCTTATATAAGACCCTTTTAAAGCAAACATAATCCAATTTAACCATTAATAAATGAAAAAGAATCATATTAGAAACTTTAATACATCTCGAAATGGTTTGGGTTAGTTCAGTCGACCAAATAGTTTTTTTCTCCAATTTTGTGTAAGAAAAACGAAAGTGTTTAATATCAATGATATCAAAATAGAAATTTAGCATTTTCAACATGTATCACTGATTTCCTAAACCTACAGGTTCAGTCCACTATTTAGGAGAGGTGATTTTTTTACAAATAGCCCTCGTCTTGCAAGTTAGGAGAGGTGATTTTTTTAAATATATAAAACACTTGCCTAATCTTCAGAAAAGAAAGAGAAAACGTAAAACAACATATGTGATTGGTGAGGGGGAGTTTGGATTCTTGGATGTGCACGTTAAGCATATCAATAATATTCACGTGTAGAATAAGATAAAAGACTAAACTTATTAGAATAAGAAAACACGTATTATACCTCAAATTTTTATACAGTATAAACAGCCTCAACCACATCAGTAGCAAGATGAATCAGCATCAGCATGGTTGTATCGGCAAGGTGGTATCATCGAGGTGCTATCAGCACGTTTCCATCAGCATGGTTCTACAAATTTAAACAAGATGCAAAGTGAGCAACTTAGGATAGCAGCAGCATTAGATGCGTAATATAACTGATGCATAGGGATTGCACCAGGCTTTACCTCTCAAGGGATCTCGAGAAGCTTACAACCCCCACCAGGCAGTGTACCTGATCGTTGTAGTATAGTATAGTGACAAGTACCGGGGGATTGATCGTTCAGCTAGGAATAGTGTCGCTAGGATTAGAAAACCTAAAGACTAGGTCTAGAGATGAGGGATGATTCTTTTTGTATTTTGTAGTTTTTATAAAAAGCAAGTAAAATATCGGTTTTGAAGGAGTTTGGCAGAATTAGTTGCTAGTCAACTAACCCAATTACTAAGATGCAATCAAAATAAAATACTAAAAATGAAAATAAACTAAATTAAACTAGTGGTGTGAGCAATATATGGGAGAATTGTGTTTACTTAGGTTTCACTACTCCCTAGATATCTTTTACAGGTTAACTACTTGTTACAGTTGCGTGGATGACGGATTGTATTCCTTAATACCATTCATGGGGTGGCGTACTTACTTCCCCAATCCTATAAGCGCCTACTTCACTCCTATGTCGAGCCGGCTAAGAAGCTCCTAACATGGGATCACTAGAATTTGCTCATGCATTAAATACAACCATTAAAACCTAGTACACATCGGTTCATGTTTCTTAAGACGTTCAAGCATGTTACACAATGGAGATCTGCCAGTTTTCTTAAGCCTAACATTGAAATCATTCATCCAATACAACTATAAACAAGCAATCAACCTATAATCAACATCTAGGTTTCATTAGATCTAAGCAAACACATGATAGATCTAGCCTGGCATGTTGAAATCAAGACAAGCATAAGATATATTCAAATAACACATAAACATATTGAATGAATTGAAAGAGGACTTATCTCAATTGAACATGAAAGATTTTAAGGGGTGAAAACCCTCGAAAATACTGTTACAAACGACCTAGGGTTTATTAGGTTCGACCCTAGTATTTTCCACATAAGTTCCTCTCTTAATAAATGAAAAATAGAAAAGTATGTATAGATTTTGTGAGGTGACGGCGTCAAGAGCAAATGTCTGACGCCGTCATCTCGCCGCCAAATAAATTCTCGGACTACCTAGATCTGGGTTTGACGCCGTCACGTGTACTCCTTTTGCAGGTCGTCACCAAAATTACTCTTGACGCCTTCAGGTTTTCTCTGGGTCATCATGGATTTTACTCCTGACGCCGTCAAAATTTCCTTCTTGACGCCGTCACGCACTGTTCTCAGCATGAAAAATTAAGTCTTTGCCGTTTTCTTCACTTTTATGCTCCAAAAACGTCCAAAATGCTTCCTTTTCCAGAATTTACTCCCAAAGTACCTAAATTCACAAAAGGAATGATTTAGGGCAATATTTGATCAAATAAATTCAATTCCGGGGCTTAAATGACCCCCTAAAAACGGTTCATTTTTCGCCTCATCATATACCCTTACACTTGAGATTTGCTTGTCCTCAAGCAAATGCGCTTTTATTCTAATCAAAATATAAGTTAGGGGTCATTTAACACTAATATAAAAGTAATTACAACACATAATCGTTCCACTAAAGACCAAAGACAAGCACGGAGGTCATATACTAGCACCTCACAAATAGTGTTTAGATACTCACATCTCTCGGGTAGGGCTGAGCAAACGGACCGGCCGGACCGACCGACAAAACCGACCGGACCGACCACATTCGGTCCGGGCCTCGGTCTAAGCTTTTTGCCAAATTCGGTCTCGGTCCGGTCGGTCCGGTCCGGACCGACCAAAAACCCGAAAAAACTTGCCTAATTGGACCGGACCGACCGAAGACCGACCGGACCGAGACCGGACCGACCATATTCGGTCCGGTCTCGGTCTATGGTTTTCCGGTTCTCGGTCTTCGGTCCGATCCGGTCTTGGCCGGTCCGGTCCGGTTTCCGACCGATGATCACCCCTACTCTCGGGTGTAATAAAGTAATATCACAATATGGAAATGGAAAACATCTCTCACTACCTGTCATAGCAAAATAGATTACCATAGGCTTGGGAAAGAATCAAACCTCCACCACATGGCGTAAGCACCTAGGATAAACTATCAAACATGTATTTCAAAGGGTTGTAACGTTAGGTGTAGGGATATGAAATACACGATTTTGTTGGATATAGGCAGTCTTTACTGGTGGCGAGTTAACAATCTTGGTTAATTACATGTACAATATGGCGTTGCTAAGCCAAGACTATACTCGACTTAAGCTAATAAATCAAAAATAACAAAAACATAAAATGAACATAGAATGAAACGGGATGGTAGTCCGTATGTTTTTTCTCTTTTTCTTTTTCTATTTTTTTTCTTCTTTTTCTTGATTTTTTTCGATTTTATTTTTTCGATTTTATTTTTTTATTTTATTTTTTATTTATTTATTTTTTTTTGCATACACTTTTACCCTATCATCCAAAATAATACATCACAGGGAATGAAAATTCACCTTACACTTGAATTTTTACATACTTTACAATAAACTAATCTAATGACTCGAATTATGATAATCAAAACACTTTGAGTACTTTTAAGATTAACGTACATATGGGGGTAATAATATGATATTCTTCCCCATTACTCCATAAAATAAGTACTTTACACATGAGTCCCAATCGTCCCAAAACAATATGTACAAGGATATGACTCGACTTAACAACCTTGTAATCAATTAGATAATTAACTAAAGGTTTAAACAAATAACAATAATGCACTAAAGATGAGTGCATACACGGAAGGCTAAGGCGATTTGGTTGTACATTTAAGTGGGGTGTAACAAATTCTTCCTTTAAGTAAGATGCTTAAAGTTAGAAATGAAAAGATAGGCTCAGAAGGGTGTACTAGGGGTTTCGTGTACTAAAAATGAGTACAACGCTAAGGTGTGGGAAATATTAGTTGACTTAACTAGCCAAGTAATATGACTTAAATGGTCAAGTAATTATGATACGGGTTTAACACAAGGGTGATCCTAATGCCTCTTATCATGTAGTAAATCCTACTACACGAATGTAGTCTCACTAGCGGTCTCGGAATGCATCACTAACGCAAGTTCTAGAATCTAAATGCTACCGGTACACTCATAAGCACTAATAGTAAATGTTTTTCCTATCAAATATAAAGGCGAACCTCACATATTTGGGTGGAAAATTTTTCTGAATAGTATGGTTTTGTGTTAGTCATACAACTCCTATCCATAAGACGCTTGCTATGGCTAAAGTTTCACTGCTAAATGTTGTAAAAAAAATTTAAATTTGGCGCCAAAATTGCACTAACAAGTATTTCTCATAGTTTTATTACACGTCTATCATCAAACAAACAAACTCAAGTGAAAGTGTATCCTATAAGGTATCATCATTTTACCCTCCCCTTACACTTAGGATGAACATTGTCCCCAATGTTCAAGTAAAGAATGTAAAAGTGAAATAAGTAAAACAAATGAAATCAAATACTCTCCTGATTCGCTCGGTTTGAATAATAAGGTGGCAAGGTTAGATCTTCCTCCAAGAAAATGAATAATTAAAGCTTCCCTTCCAGAATATAAATCATCTTCTTGTCATACATAACCTGTAAAACCTGAGAAAACAGACAAGGCAACCTCGCGTAAAATCGGCGGCAATCTATATATGCTAACAAATCCTAGAAAACAAAATAAGATATAATGCTTGTGGAATGATGTTTGCAGATTTCCTGGAGATTATAAAACTAAAGATTCAACAAAAACTTTAAGACTCCGTTAGAAAAACAAAACTGGTAAAATTTCCAGAATTTTACACGTGACGCCGTCAAGAGTAAACTCGTGACGCCGTCAGAAGTGATCTGCAGAAATTCTTATGTTAAGTTTCCGGAAAATTTCTGGAAAAACTTTGTCCTACTTCCTGGAAAATCCTGCAAAACATCATTATGACTCGATACAAGCATTTGACTCTAACAAATACGAATATACATGTTCACTTAATATTGTGGAGAATCATGATCGAGTTTGTTTCTTAAAAACATATTTGGGGTTTCCCCTTACACTTATCTTTTGCGAAATACCTTTGGATGAAGTTAAGACTAAGCCAAACAACAAAATAAAGTATTTTCATCATTTTAGTTTTAAACATGATCTACCAACAATAAAAATAAAGCATGCATACGGAAGCAAATAACAATCAAACAAAATAAAAATCACACAAAACATGGGTTGCCTCCCAAGAAGCGCTTGTTTTTGTTCGAGTCATGAGCCTGTCTCTACCCTTATTTCACTGATAAAGGTGAGGTTTTCCCTACACTTAGGATTAAGTGCGGGTGATAGTAGCGATACACACCATCTCGGTGGAAGTATGCCACGTGAGGAAAGTGTGGTGGATGAATTATATGCTCAAAGTGGTGTGCTCCTATCATCATAACCTTACCTAATTCAATCGGGTTAATGGGTGGATTAAGATTTTCTCCTAGAAAGAGATCATTTTCAGTCAACTTCAAGAGATTACTAGTTGGGGATCCATCTTGACCTAATAAACCCGATTTAAACCCATAATGTTTCTTGTGATCAATCATAAATGG
The DNA here is from genome assembly GCA_030686995.1 of Artemisia argyi. Classification (NCBI taxonomy): domain Eukaryota; kingdom Viridiplantae; phylum Streptophyta; class Magnoliopsida; order Asterales; family Asteraceae; genus Artemisia; species Artemisia argyi. The sequence continues at coordinate 61,216 of JARVZY010002173.1, forward strand.
TTGATGTAAGCATGTAAGGTCATTTTCCATTCCTATATTGGCTTCCTCTCTACAAGGCTTAGAGTCCACCACCTTTATCCTAAGACTACCCGGACTATATGGTTTGATGGGTGGATCGGAACCTATTTCAATTCCTAAATTTTCATCTAAGGATGGAAGATTAGGTAACGGTTTTGGTTGAGGCTCCGGTTCATCAAAACTAGGAACTTCCTTAGAACTAAAAGAAAGGTTGTGACTACAAGTATTCAAACCTATATTCTCTAGTTGTGCTTGGTCCAAGGGTTCTACCTCTATTGGGGTTCTTATAGTCTCTTCTACTTCTTTCGGGTAAGTCACGTGCGGTGTGTGTGCCGCAAATGATGGTAGGACTTGTGGGGTACTTGGTGGGCTTAGATTTTCAACTCTATTCTCTATCTTATCAAGATTACCAATGTGCCCAGCTTGTATTGTGGTGAAATCAAACCACTCCGTGCACCCAATTATCTCATCTATAGGTTTATCCCCAAACAAACTTCTTGCTTGTTCCCTCAAACTTGCTATCAAATGATCCGTAACAACGTTTGTTGGGTTGTCCATCTTCTTAGCGAGTATGGCACAATTCTCTATGGCTTCCCATGCTTCATCAGCACTTAATCCCCAAAGGTACCCATATGCGGTATGATCAATGTCCATTTTGGTATAGTGGTCGACACAATGGTAAAATATTTCAATTTTGGACCACATATCAAAATTATGATGAGGGACTTTTCGGAGTAAATATTTAAAACGAGCCCATGCATCATAGATAGGTTCATCCTCATGTTGTTTAAACATCAAGATGTCATTTAGAATGGGTGAATTTCGTGGTTGGTAGTATGGTGGATTCGCGTTCTCCATAATGGCTAACAGAATAGTCAATGGAAAGGTTTTTACAAACAAAGACACAAAGAAAAGATAGACTAAAGAAGACCTATAAAAATAAAAATAAAATCTTACTAGAAAGGAATCTAGCAAATAGACCTAATAAAAAGAAATCCTAACCTAGACAATAACTATTCCCCGGGCTGAGGAGCCAAAAACTTGATGCGTAGAGATTGCACCAGGCTTTACCTCTCAAGGGATCTCGAGAAGCTTACAACCCCCACCAGGCAGTACCTGATCGTTGTAGTATAGTATAGTGACAAGTACCGGGGGATTGATCGTTCAGCTAGGAATAATGTCGCTAGGATTAGAAAACCTAAAGACTAGGTCTAGAGATGAGGGAAGATTCTTTTTGTATTTTTTAGTTTTTATAAAAAGCAAGTAAAATATCGGTTTTGAAGGAGTTGGGCGGAATTAGTTGCTAGTCAACTAACCCAATTATAGATGCAATCAAAATAAAATACTAAAAATGAAAATAAACTAAATTAAACTAGTGGTGTGAGCAATATATGGGAGAATTGTGTTTACTTAGGTTTCACTACTCCCTAGATATCTTTTACAGGTTAATTACTTGTTACCGTTGCGTGGATGATAAGTGTGTAAATACTCATCATTTTTACCTTTTCTGAGCTGCCAAAACATCTAAAAATACTCAATATTGAATCAAAATAGTGAAAATATCCCAGGAATGTGTTTTATATGTTTTAAATGCAAAATAATCAAAAACAGATGAAAAACGTACAAAGTTTGCAAAATTGGCAGTTTCAGTCCCTCAACTTTCAAAAATTGTCAAATCTAGTCCCTGGTTGTTCTAAAAACTTGAAAAAGTCACCAAAGGCCCTTTTAAATCAAAAAGTTACATAATTAGTCCTTTGGTGCATAGTTTCACAAAATTGCAAGTTTAGTCCCTGAATTTTGAAAAATGACAAAAATGGTCCCTGGGATATTAAAACTTTGAGAAAAACAAATTTTGTCCTTATACTAATTTTTATGACAGGTTTGGTCCTTGGTTAGAAAGTTTGGTGAATTTTCACATTTGGTCCCTGAAGTTTCAATATTGGCAGATTTAGTCCCTGGGAATGCAAAAATTGGGAAATTACATTTATGATCCTTGGGGTACTCTAACATGGCAAAAATAGTCCTTGGAATATTTTGGTGAAATTACAAATTAGGTCCCTGCAATTTCAAGATTTACAAATTTGGTCCTTGTGTTATTATTTCCCTAAACCAAACGGACTCTACTATTATTACTTCAAAATAAACCAAATCCAATACTCCTTCCCTAATCCATCATACCTACCCACCTTGTTTGATCCTTGGCCCATTCACTTTCAAGCCCAGCACCAAAACAAACCCACCCCCACCTTTTAATAATACCAGGGTCAACCCCTGGTTTGACCACCCCCAAAACCACCATCACCTTCCCTCCAAAACCACCCCAACTCTGCAAAACCACTTCCACCATCCCCACTTGCTCCACCACCCATTCCACCATTCCCAAACACTAAAAACCAACTTTAATTAATGCCACCCCCCCCCCCAAGGCTACTCCACATACCCCAATTGCACTTACCAATTTTCCCGCCAAATTGAATCAATGGCTTGGATGAGTTTCACTCATCCAATGGTGCTGGGAAATGCTCTGTGGGACCCACAAGATACAATTTGAGGCTATAAATTGAGGAAGAAGCAGAAGTGGAAGTGTGTTAGTTTAGTTGTAGAGTAGTGTAACGTAGGTAACTTAATTTACTCTTTCAGTTGTATTTTCAATTTAAACAAGTTTGTACTCAGTTTATTTCATGCAATAAAAACTTTCTTTAACCTTTAATTCCAACATTGTTCATCTAAATTCAGAATTAGCTTTTTCAAGTGAACTTGAAAATTTCACTTGAACTTGTTAATTATTGTCATTTCAATTTATTTAAGCTCAAATCAGTTCCCTTGTAAGGTTTTTGAAAGCTTTGGTTCCATTTAGAAGAATCTTAGTTAGTTTACATTAAATACTCAAAAATCAAGAAAATAAAGAAAAATAAATAAAAAAATCATTGTACAAGATAGAAGAAGCAGAAGCATGGACAATTATGGATTGTTGTTGGTTTAGTAGCTTCTTGGGAAGCTGTTAGGTTAGTTTATGGTCCCTAGTCCCATGTCCTCAGTCTTGGATCAATTTGATGAGGCGAAAAATGAACCGTATTTAGGGGGTCATTTAAGCCCGGAATTGAATTTATTTGATCAAATATTGCCCTAAATCGTTCCTTTTGTGATTTTAGGTACTTTGGGAGAGAAATCTGGAAAAGGAAGCAATTCAGACGTTTTTGGAGCATAAAAGTGAAGAAAACGCCAAAGTCTTAATTTTCCTTGCTGGGAACAGTAGGTGACGGCGTCAAGAAGAAAATCCTGACGGCGTCAAGAGTAATTTTCATGACGGCCCAGTACAGAATTGAAGGCGTCACAAGGTAGAGCGTCAAAGGTAAAATATGTGACGACCTGGAAAATGCTATAACGTGACGGCGTCAAAAGTAGATCAAGGCAGTCCGAAGAGTATTTTGGCGGCGAGATGATGGCGTCACCAATTTTGTCTTGACGCCGTTAGCCTCAATTTCCTATTTATAGTTTTCTAATTTTCATTCATAAAAGAGAGAAGTTTTGGAGAAACCCTAAGGCCGAACTTAGTACGAATTTTACAGGTTTTTCAAGGGTTCTCAGCCCTTGAATCCTTTCATGTGTAATTGAGATAAGTGTTCTTTTAATTCAATCAATATGTCTATGTGTTGGTTGTCTATATCTTGTTCTTGTCTTAATTCCATCATGCTAGGCTAGATCTATCTTATGTTTGCTTGGATCTAATGAAACCTAGATGTTAATTATGTGTTGATTACTTGTTTATGGTTGTATTGGATGCATGATTTTGATGTTAGGCTTAAGAAAACTGGCAGATCTCCAAATGGTAACATGCTTGAACGTCTTAGGAAACATGAACTGACGTGCACTAGGTTTTATTGATTGTATTTAATGCATGAGTAAATTATAATGATCCCATGTTAGGAGCTTCTTAGCCGGCTCGACATAGGAGTGAAGTAAGCACTCATAGGATTGGGGAATTAAGTGCGCCACCCCATGAATGGTATTAAGGAATACAATCCGTCATCCACGCAACTATAACAAGTAATTAACGTGTAAAAGATATCTAGGGAGTAGTGAAATCTAAGTAAAAACAACTTCTCCGCTTATTGCTCACAACCTTAGTTTAATTTAGTTTTATTTTCATTTCTAGTATTTTATTTTGATTGCATCTTTAGTATTGGGTTAGTTGACTAGCAACTAATTCCGCCCAAATCCTTAAAACCCGAGATATTTACTTGCTTTCTAAAAAACATAAAAATACAAAAATAATCATCCTTCATCTTTAGAATTAGTATTTAGGTTTTCTAATCCTAGCGACACTATTCCTAGCTGAACGATCAATCCCCCGGTACTTGTCACTATACTATACTACAACGATCAGGTACACTGCCTGGTGGGGGTTGTAAGCTTCTTGAGATCCCTCGAGAGGTAAAGCCTGGTGCGATCCCCACGTATCAAGTTTTTGGCGCCGCAGCCTGGGGAATAGTTATTGTCTAGGTTAGAATCTCTTTTTATTAGGTCTACTTGCTAGATTCCTTTCTAGTAAGATTTTATTTTTATTTTTAGGTTTTCTTTAGTCTATCTTATTTTTTTGTGTTTTAGTTCGTAACTCTTCACCACCCGACATCATGGACGATGGGAACATCTTTGAACCCGTCATCCCACCACAACAAAACCCACCACTAGAACCTCTTAGGCCCCGAACCTTAGTAGAGTATTCCCGACCTAGCCACCAAGGCTACCGAAACACCATTGAGCTCACCGGAGCCAATGTGACCCCCTTGCGATCCGACACCATCCGGTTGGTGCAAAGCGGATGTGCATTCCATGGACTTCGTTCCGAAGATCCAAACCAACATCTTAAGGACTTCCTTAAAATCGTAGACTCCATAGACTTAGATGTTGAAACTAGAGAGACAACCCGATTACGCCTATTCCAATTCTCTCTACGGGATCAAGCTGGTCAATGGCTTGAGCGTTTACCCGCGGGATCCATCACCACATGGGATGATCTCACCACTTTGCTCAATTTTTCCCACCAGGGAGAACTACCAAGCTTAGAAATGACATCTTGATGTTCCAACAACGTCAAAATGAATCTCTTTATGAAGCATGGACTTGTTTCAAGGACTTACTCCAAAAAGTCCCTCACCATGGCATAGATCTTTGGCTCCAAGTCCAAATCTTTTATGACCATATCGATCTCTCCACTAGGCGAGCCATTGACCAATCGGCCGGTGGTAAGCTACATGATCTAAGTGCGGAACAATCATGCGAACTCATAGAAGATCTTGCTCTCTATGACGACAAAAGTTGGAATGATCCCCGTGATTTGAACAAAACGGTCAAGGCAATATCTTTGCCTTCGAACAATTCTAGCACTCCCGACCGTAGGATCATGGAACTTGAGGACCAAGTCAAGTTTCTCATGAAATCCTATGAAGCTCCTAAGCCTTCAAGCCAAGTGAACAAAATCACTTCTTCATGCGAATTATGTAGTGGTCCCCATGACACTCGTGATTGTGTGGAACTCCCCGGAACAGCTTTTGCGGACTACGCATCCACGCGTACCGACGAAGCGGGAGATAAGTGGTACACTTTCAAGCCCGAGCCAAACCCTTACGGTGATTCATACAACCCCTCTTGGAAAAATCACCCAAATCTTAGGTGGAAACAAAATCAACCAAATTCTTCCAATCCGCCTAATCGTTACCAACCAAACGGTCCACCCTCCAACCGTACTTTCAACAACAATCCTTCTAACAATTATGGTAGTACCAACAATCTTGAAGGGTTGATGTCAAGATTCATGGCATCTCAAGAAGCTCGCATATCTAAGTTTGAAGCCGATTTCAACAAAAGCAAAGCGAGATGACCATCAAAATTGACACATTGTTGAAAGTTCTCAATGACCGAGAAATGGGAGCACTCCCAAGCGACACGGTCAAGAATCCGAAACTAAACGTTAATTCCATATCTTCAGTTTCGTCACCCACTTCTTGTCCGCAATACTACTCGGTTAAATCAACGAGCACGTGTTTCAAACAAAACCAAATTCTTCAAAAGGACCAATCAAGTAAAACACCCGATATAGAACCGGTCAAAAGTATAGTTGAAATACCTCTTACGCAAGACCTTGACGATGAATTCAAGGAACTTCACCTTGAACGCCCCGTCATTGATGTCTTAGCGCGTGCTCCTTACTATAGTGCCCTCCTAGAAAAATATGAGAAGTTTAAACTAGGTAAAAATGGGATCGCCTTCGTTCAAAACAAGTTGCCTAAAAAGCTTGATGATCCGGGTATATTTTTATTGCCTTGTAAGATAGGAAGATCCGAAGCTTTCGACACACTAGCCGGTTTAGGGTCAAGCCTCAATTTGATTCCCTTATCCTTATTCACCGCTCTTAAGCTAGGAAAATTAGAGGAAACGGAGGTATTGATAGGGCTAGCGGATGGGAGTATTGCCCACCCGGTTGGAATGATTAAGGATGTAGTTGTTCAAATGGGAAAGTTAACTATATTAGCGGATTTTCACGTCCTAGACATGGTTAGTGACACTACATGCCCATTATTGGTAGGAAGAGGATTTTTAGCAACCGCTAGCGCTATGATAGATTGTAAGGAGTCTAACATAGCGGTAGGTGAAGGCGATACTTGGTCAGTGTACGATGTAAAGAAGCATAGTTATGATTGTGATGATGAACCGACACCGCATTGGGTAGAGATGAATAGGAGACCATCTAGATATGAACCTTGGATAGAAAGGAACTTTATAGGACCTCAATACCCATTTTATCTAGAAAAAGATTTCATTGAGAAAACACATTCGGTGGAACAACTCATAGTTAGAGATGAAGAGCTAGATCCCTTTGAGGACCCCTTAGTCTTTAGGAAGATGATTGAGTTCTTGAGCGTAATGCCTATTAATATAGAGATGAATAAGTGGAAAAGAGAGGGAGACAAGTGTAAATGGAGGTGGGACAAGCCACCTAAAGAAGGTGACGGATCATGGCATATGAGGATGACTTTGTATGATCTGGATGGAGAAAAGTTTGAAAGGTCATACCATACTAAGGAAACCGATAGGAAATTGAAACCCAAGTTTGATCCCAAAGATGTCCTCAATGAGGAACTCACCCGTGTCACGTAGTAACCCATGACCTTGAGTCTAGCTACAAGACTCGTAAATAAAGAAAAGCGCTTCTTGGGAGGCAACCCGTGTTTTGTGTGATTTTATTTTGTTTGTTTGTTATTTGCTTCCGTATGTATGCTTTATTTTTATTGTTGGTAGATCATGTTTCTCAATTAAATAGTGAAAATACTTTACTTTGTTGTTTTGGCCTAGTCTTAACTCCACCTAAAAGTATTTTTGCAAAAGATAAGTGTAAGGGGAAACCCCAAATATGTTTTTAAGAAACAAACCGATCATGATTCTCCACAATATTAAATGGACATGTGTATTCGTATTTGTTAGAGTCAAATGCTTGTATTGAGTCATAATGAAGTTTTGCAGGATTTTCCAGGAAGTAGGACCAAGTTTTTCCTGAAACTTAACATAAGAATTTCTGCAGGTCACTTCTGACGGCGTCACGAGTTAACTCTTGACGGCGTCACGTGTAAAAATCTGGAAATTTTACCGGTTTTGTTTTTCTAACGGAGTCTTATAGTTTTTGTGAATTATTAAGTTTTATAATCTCCAGGAAATCTGCAAACTTCATTCCACAAGCATTATATCTTATTTTGTTTTCTAGGATTTAGTAACTTATATAGGTTGCCGCCGATTTTATGCGAGGTTGTCTTGTCTATTTTCTCAGGATTTACAGGTTATGTATGACAAGAAGATGATTTATATTCTAGAAGGGAAGCTTTGATTGTTCATTTTCTTGGAGGAAGATTTAACCTGGCCACCCTAATTATCCATACCGAGCGAATCAGGGGAGTATTTGATTTAATTCTTTTTACTTTTTCACTTTTACATTCTTTACTTGAACATTGGGGACAATGTTCATCTTAAGTGTAAGGGGAGGGTAAAATGATGATACCTTACATATGCATTTTTGCTTGAGTTTGTTTTGTTTAATGGTAGATGTGTAATAAAACTATGAGAAATACTTGTTAGTGCAATTTTAGCGCCAAATTTAAATTTTTTACAACATTTAGGAGTGAAACTTTAGCCATAGCAAGCGTCTCATGGATAGGAGATTGTATGACTAGCACATAACCGTATCATTCAGAAAAATTTCCCACCCAAATATGTGAGGTTCACCTTTAGATTTGATAGAAAAAGCATTTACTATTAGTGCTTATGAGTGTACCGGTAGCATTTAGATTCTAGAACTTGCGTTAGTGATGCATCCCGAGACCGCTAGTGAGACTACATTCGTGTAGTATGATTTACTACATGATAAGAGGCATTAGGATCTCGCTTGTGTTAAACCCGAATCATAATTACTTGACCATTTAAGTCATATTACTTGGCTAGTTAAGTCAACTAATTTTTCCCACACCTTAGTGTTGTACTCATTTTTAGTACACGAAACCCCTAGTACACCCCTCTGAGCCTATCTTTTCGTTTCTAACTTTAAGCATTTTACTTAAAGGAAGAATTTGTTACACCCCACTTAAATGTACACCCAAATCGCCTTAGCCTTCCGTGTATGCGCTCATTTTTAGTGCATTATTGTTATTTGTTAAACCTTAAGTTAACTATCTAATTGATTACATGGTTGCTAAGTCGAGTCATATCTTTGTACATATTGTTTTGGGACGATTGAGACTCATGGGTAAAGTACTTATTTTATGGAGTAATGGGGAAGAACATCATTTATTACCCCCATATGTACGTTAATCTTAAATGTACTCAAAGTATTTTGATTATCTTAATTCGAGTCATTATATTAGTTTATTGTAAAGTATGTAAAAATTCAAGTGTAAGGGAAATGTTTATTCCCTATGATGTATTATTTTGGATGGTAGGGTAAGAGTGTATGCAAAAAAAAAAAAAAAAAAAAAAAAAAAAAAAAAAAAAAAAAATCGAAAAAATCAAGAAAAAGAAAAAAAAAAATAGAAAAAGAAAAAGAGAAAAAACATACGGACTACCATCCCTTTTCATTCTATGTTTATTTTATATCTTTTGTTATTTTTCATTTATTAGCTTAAATCGAGTCTAGTCTTGTCTTAGCAACGCCACATTCTACATGTAATTAACCAAGATTGTTAACTCGCCACAGTAAAACTTCCTTTATCCAACAAAACCGTGTATTTCATATCCCTACACCTAACGTTACAACCCTTTAAAAGACCTCTTTGATAGCTTATCCTAGGTGCTTACGCCATGTGGTGGAGGTTTGATCCTTCCCAAGCCTATGGTAATCTATTTTGCTATGACAGGTAGTGAGAGATATCTTCCGTTTCCATATTGTAATTTATACTTTATTACATCCGAGAGATGTGAGTATCTAAACACTATTTGTGAGGTGCTAAGTTTATGACCTCCGTGCTTGTCTATTGGTCTTTAGTGGAACGATTATTTGTTGTAATTACTTTTATATTAGTGTTAAATGACCCCTAACTTGTATTTTGATTAGAATAAAAGCGCATTTGCTTGAGGACAAGCAAATCTCAAGTGTAAGGGTATATGATGAGGCGAAAAATGAACCGTTTTTAGGGGGCCATTTAAGCCCGGAATTGAATTTATTTGATCAAATATTGCCCTAAATCGTTCCTTTTGTGATTTTAGGTACTTTGGGAGAGAAATCTGGAAAAGGAAGCAATTCGGACGTTTTTGAAGCATAAAAGTGAAGAAAACACCAAAGTCTTAATTTTCCTTGCTGGGAACAGTAGGTGACGGCGTCAAGAAGAAAATCCTGACGGCGTCAAGGGTAATTTTCATGACGGCCCAATACAGAATTGAAGGCGTCACAAGGTAGAGCGTCAAGAGTAAAATACGTGACGGCCTGGAAAATGCTATAACGTGACGGCGTCAAAAGTAGATCAAGGCAGTCCGAGGAGTATTTTGGCGGCGAGATGACGGCGTCACCAATTTTGTCTTGACGCCGTCAGCCTCAATTTCCTATATATAGTTTTCTAATTTTCATTCATAAAATAGAGAAGTTTTGGAGAAACCCTAAGGCCGAACTTAGTACGAATTTTACAGGTTTTTCAAGGGTTCTCAGCCCTTGAATCCTTTCATGTGTAATTGAGATAAGTGTTCTTTTAATTCAATCAATATGTCTATGTGTTAGTTGTCTATATCTTGTTCTTGTCTTAATTCCATCATGCTAGGCTAGATCTATCTTGTGTTTGCTTGGATCTAATGAAACCTAGATGTTAATTATGTGTTGATTACTTGTTTATGGTTGTATTGGATGAATGATTTCGATGTTAGGCTTAAGAAAACTGGCAGATCTCCAAATGGTAACATGCTTGAACGTCTTAGGAAAAATGAACTGACGTGCACTAGGTTTTATTGATTGTATTTAATGCATGAGTATATTCTAATGATCCCATGTTAGGAGCTTCTTAGCCGGCTCGACATAGGAGTGAAGTAGGCACTCATTGAATTGGGGAATTAAGTGCGCCACCCCATGAATGGTATTAAAGAATACAATCCGTCATCCACGCAACTATAACAAGTAATTAACGTGTAAAAGATATCTAGGGAGTAGTGAAATCTAAGTAAACACAACTTCTCCACTTATTGCTCACAACCTTGGTTTAATTTAGTTTTATTTTCATTTCTAGTATTTTATTTTGATTGCATCTTTAGTATTAGGTTAGTTGACTAGCAACTAATTCCGCCCAAATCCTTAAAACCCGAGATATTTACTTGCTTTCTAAAAAACATAAAAATACAAAAATAATCATCCTTCATCTTTAGAACTAGTATTTAGGTTTTCTAATCCTAGCGACACTATTCCTAGCTGAACGATCAATCCCCCGGTACTTGTCACTATACTATACTACAACGATCAGGTACACTGCCTGGTAGGGGTTGTAAGCTTCTCGAGATTCCTCGAGAGGTAAAGTCTGGTGCGATCCCCACGTATCACAATTGTAAGCTTTATATAAAATCTTTGCCATTTACTGTACTAGTGTTAATTAGTAGCTTATTTATGTACTTACATGCTTATTATGTGTCTAATAGTTAAGTTCTTAATTAATCTCATATGCTTAATCATTGAAATCTTTGTTTACTAAGTTGTTCATGCTTCACTATCAAAATAGCATATTAGTAATTTTTGTGTTATGATGTAGCTATTGGAGACTTTTGTGCTTATATGATCCTAATACATCAGTTTTAAACCTTTAGAACTAGAATCACAGGCTCAATCAATCATAACCTTTGAAAATTACAAAAACTGTTATATAAGGGAGTGTTTGGATTAGCATGATATTCTGAGCTCTTGTTGGTGTTTTGTTGTTAATATGGAATGGTTAGACTGCATGAGGTAATATTAGAATAAGTAAGTCACAAAAACCACAAGTCATTTGAAGGAAAGTCAATTTCATGTTTAATTCTATCTAGTATTCTCACTGTTAGTGATTTAGGTTTTTAAATCTTTCATATCAGTTTATTAGTAGTTGATTTAACTTAATATAGTCTCTTCATAGCTCATTATATCATTTTCATTCAGTAAATTAGGATCTAAGTTCACTATAGTCAAACTAGGAGTTAAATCTAAAAAGTCAAATTACCTTTTGTTCAGAAAAATCCAAATCTTGGAGGATTTGTTTAGAATTTTGTGGGTAGATCTAGGGGTTGTTCTTTTCAGGAATTGAAACCCCCCAGCTGAACTTCATAGTCCCATTCTCACCTTATTTTTGAAATTTTTTGTGTGGACCCCACTTGTGCCCAAAGACAGCGGCAGGGCAAAACCTCCCCTGCACCCAGGTTGTACACCAGATTTCATAAGCCCATTCTGGCTTATCCAGTGGGTCCCACCATTTGCATTTTAGTTATTTTAGTAGCTTGTTAGTGTAGCTTGATAGCCATGAGCTTATTTTGGACTTTAGATCAGTGGCTTTTAGCTTATTCAGTCTTGAACTTAACCTAACCACAACCTACATACTGAGTACTCAGTATGAATGGCCCAAGTTCAAGGCCCCCCTAGTGCTTAATTGAGGGACTTTCGTTTTGCTTTCTGGCTTATTTGAAAGATACCCAGGTTGGCTTATTGGTTCAAAAGCCTTTTTGTACCCCTGAGCTTATTTGAGGGTCCCACCAAGGGCTGCAAAGTGCCTCCGTCAGGCCTGCTTGTCTGAGTAGGAATTGTGATTGCTTAAGTGCTTATTGGTTGATTCCTGGCTTATTACTTGTGCTTATTAGTTAATTTAGCTTACTTTAGGTATTACTTATTTAGTTATAGCTTATTTAGACTGTTGTAACTTAATTTTAGTTTATTGCATAAAGATATCCTAGTAAATAACTTGTAGTACCTTCTGTTAAGCAAATAAGCTCTCACAGAGCTTATTTGGCTTTTATGAAAAGTCACCCTTCACAAAAGTTGGTTAATTTTAGTGTTTAAATAGTTTTGTAAAAGAAAATTCCAAAAAAGACAAAAATAAAATAAGTGATAGTTTCTATTTAATTTGATTTATCTTTTTAATTTTCATTTTTAGATTTTTATTAAGTAACCCAGATTTTTATATTTTTATTAATTTCCATTTATATTAAAGTAATTTCAGTAATTTTTCTAGATTTTTATTTTGTCATCTAGTATTTATTAGATTTAATATTAGTTTTATTAATTATTAATTAATATTAAGTATTAAATAGCATATTTAGTTTTTATAAAGCAAAACCTAGTTTTTATATTTTTCCTAGCTCTTATATAATATAATAGACTTTTAGAAAATATATTTTTAGTTTCTACTGTTCATTTTCCATTTTTCTTATTTTAATTATTTAAATTAGATTTAAGTTAATTAAAAGGTAAATAATTAGTGAAATAGCCTAAATATAATTTTTAGAAGTTTTTATAATTTTGTAGGATTCCTGTGATGGTTAAATAGTTTTATAAATTTTCTCATAATTTTCTAAGTTAATTTAGTATTATTAGTAATTTAAAATAGTTTAATTAGTTTAATTAATATAAATAGTTTTTAATTAATAAAAAACTCATAAAAAGACAAAAATATTTATTTTAATTTTTTATACTTTCTTCAAGTTCATTTTTAAGTTTAGAAATTAGTTTTGCAAGTTTTTAGTTTAATTTGTAATCTTTGTAATTTTTAGTTAATTTAAATTAGATTTTAAATAGTTTTATTAATTAAATAATATTTAAATATTAAGATAATCATTTTTATAATTTCATTTTCATTTTCTATTTTCTTTTAAGTTTTCAAAAGTTTCACTTGCACCCCCTGTAGTTTGTAATCTGATAAAACCCACTTTTCCTGTCTGTTACCTGATTCCTAATTGTGAATTTGTGCACTTATCTGAATATCTGCTATTTGTGAATATTATATCATTATGCAAATACCAAAATATCAGTAGCAAAAATCAATTCTATATCATCTTGGCTACTGACCTCAGTGCCACTCATTCCCAAGAACGATTTCCAAAGCACCATTTCAATCTCGTTGGGACTTAACGACCCGGGGACACACTATACTATCACCGGAGAATTGGAACGGGGCTGTCTTTGACTTATTGACCTTGGTCAATATTATCTGACCGTTTCGGGACCAATCAGTGGATGACGGATTGTATTCCTTAATACCATTAAAACCTAGTACACATCGGTTCATGTTTCTTAAGACGTTCAAGCATGTTACACAATGGAGATCTGCCAGTTTTTTTAAGCCTAACATTAAAATCATTCATCCAATACAACTATAAACAAGCAATCAACCTATAATCAACATCTAGGTTTCATTAGATCTAAGCAAACACATGATAGATCTAGCCTAGCATGTTGAAATCAAGACAAGCATAAGATATATTCAAACAACACATATATATATATTGAATGAATTGAAAGATGACTTATCTCAATTGTACATGAAAGGTTTCAAGGGGTGCAAACCCTCGAAAATACTGTTACAAACGACCTAGGGTTTATTAGGTTCGACCCTAGTCTTTTCCACACAAGTTCCTCTCTTAATGAATGAAAAATAGAAAAGTATATATAGATTTTGTGAGGTGACGGCGTCAAGAGCAAATGTCTGACGCCGTCATCTCGCCACCAAATAAATTCTCGGACTGCCTAGATTTGGGTTTGACGCCGTCACGTGTACTCCTTTTGCAGGTCGTCACCAAAATTACTCTTGACGCCTTCAGGTTTTCTCTGGGTCGTCATGGATTTTACTCCTGACGCCGTCAAAATTTCCTTCTTGACGCCGTCAGGTACTGTTCTCAGCATGAAAAATTAAGTCTTTGCCGTTTTCTTCACTTTTATGCTCCAAAAACGTCCAAAATGCATCCTTTTCCAGAATTCACTCCCAAAGTACATAAAATCACAAAAGGAACGATTTAGGGCAATATTTGATCAAATAAATTCAATTCCGGGCTTAAATGACCCCCTAAAAACGGTTCATTTTTCGCCTCATCATATACCCTTACACTTGAGATTTGCTTGTCCTCAAGCAAATGCGCTTTTATTCTAATCAAAATACAAGTTAGGGGTCATTTAACACTAATATAAAAGTAATTACAACAAATAATCGTTCCACTAAAGACCAAAGACAAGCACGGAGGTCATATACTAGCACCTCACAAATAGTGTTTAGATACTCACATCTCTCGGGTGTAATAAAGTAATATCACAATATGGAAATGGAAAACATCTCTCACTACCTGTCATAGCAAAATAGATTACCATAGGCTTGGGAAATGATCAAACCTCCACCACATGGCGTAAGCATCTAGGATAAACTATCAAAGAGGTCTTTCAAAGGGTTGTAACGTTAGGTGTAGGGATATGGAATACACGATTTTGTTGGATATAGGCAGTCTTTACTGGTGGCGAGTTAACAATCTTGGTTAATTTCATGTACAATATGGCGTTGCTAAGCCAAGACTAGACTCGACTTAAGCTAATAAATCAAAAATAACAAAAACAAAAAATGAACATAGAATGAAACAAGATGGTAGTCCGTATGTTTTCATTCATCAGTATCTCGATTTTGTTAATCATCGTCATCACTATCACTACCGCGATCATGCAGTGAGGTAGGTTTCCTGTAAGTTTAGTTGAGCAAATAAATATTAATCCAATGTCAGAAGATATTTGTATTTCTCAAATAAATAAATAAATAAACAAATAAATAAATAAATAAAATAAAACTCATAGGATGTGAAATAAAATTGGTAGATATCAAATAAAGCTAAAAATAGTTCCAAAAATGCCATAAAATGATTGTAAGGCACCCACCCACATGCCCATTGTTTGCTATACGTGTCATGTTCCCAACATTTCCTATCCTAAGCGGGGTTTTTCCTTCAACATGTAGTGTTGGCTGCATCATTTACTGAGTTCAATTAGCATTATAAACACTCATAAAAGTCGCAATCATAATATTTGCATAAAATTGTGCTGAATCGTATCAGGCTGCAACAGATATACATGTAAAACTTTAATAAAGGATGTGATTATTCTACAAATGGTTTATGTCGGTAAAGTGGAACAAACGTTACCTGAAAGAAAGCCGCTACTCCATTATCACACATAGCACACGAAATGATTTTATAATATAACTAATAACGTTTATATATATTCAGGATTATGCTTCCAGTATATTCAGGATTATGTTTCCAATAATGATAAAACTAAATAGCCATAATGCACTTGCCTTTATTTCAACGAAAATAAGCTCCGCATCGTTTCTATCTAACGGGGTCTTGCTTGTTGGCTCCCCTGAACGACACAATCGCAGAGAAAGAAAATAAATAAATGTTTGAATTACCTAAACTTCTAAAGTATCACACCTCAATATTCAAAAAGTGATATTAGTGATTACCTAACTTTGCTACCTGCTACATGTTTTTTTTATGCATACGAAGGTAAAATTCCTCATAACATTTGGGAGAGTTATCGATACCAGATTCATCGCCATAAATCACAACAATATGCAAATTAAAAAATAGCATTATAAACTTTCAACATAAACATTTAGAAAATCAAAACCAACGAATTCATCAAACTGATAATAGTTTATGTTAAAAATGATTTATAAAATTAAATTAGGGTTTCGATTTAGAAAACTGTAAACGTTAAATTATTTAAATTGAAAAGATAAATCTTACCAAAATTGAGTAGTTAATTTCATTCGTTTGATTTTTCAAACCACCAAACATCCGATCGCTTGGTTTATTAATCAAAATTGTTTCTTTGATAAACAAAACGGTTATGATCCACCAAATTGTTGCTTCACAACAAAACAGTTTAAGTATCATAGATCCAGACAAATGCCTTTGTATGGATCTTGATTTTAGAGGTTTTTATTTTCGGGTTGAAACAGGGATCTAGAGAGAAACATGTGTGTTGGAGAAGATTCATAGGTAAATAATTTTGGATCTGATTGTGTTTTTAGGATTTTGATTAGGGTTTTTTGATTGGGGATACTTGGGAGGATAGATGTATGTGTGTTTTTTTGAATGTGTAAAAAATGAATGAGGTACATGGTCTTCCTCCCAATTCTCGTTGACTGCTTTGGAGTGAAATTGAAGGACAGCCGTTGGATAGGGGTAAATGCCACGTGGCAGGTTTAGAAGAATTTTGAAGAGGAGATTGGTCAAGAAAACCTTGTTTTATATACATAGTAGATTTTCTAAATATAAATGAGGTGTTAAGTTTGAGGAATTTATTTTGTTGTTTTGCGTATTTTCTAAAACGATTCGTATAACATGCGCCCGTTTAGCCCGCGCCCGTTTATCCCGTATACCGTTTGACCCGTGGCGTGTACCGCCCGTTTTGCCGTAATTCAGTAACTGGGCTTTTGTTATACTCTCACTTGGGCTTCTTTGTTTTCCAAATTGACAAACAATATAATCCTGGGCCACATAATGCATTCAAAACAATGTAACACAGTGACACATAGAAAGCCCATATGCCAATAAACCCTAATTCCTCCACTCTATATAAGCTATCATTCTCTTGACATCCATCAAACCCTAAAAAACCAGTCTCAATGGTCTTAAAGTAAAGCCTCTTTTAGAAAGAGCATCTCAAGGAATGTTGTGTCAGAATAATAGTTGTTGGAGGAGAAAAAGCCGCCGGTGGAGGTGGCGTCGCCGGTGACGGCTTGTCGAGGCGGTGATTCTTCTTGAGGCGGTGCCGCTTTGATTATGAACACCGCCACCATTCCCGCCATCGTCGCCGCCACCTCCAGTTGCGGCATTTTCTTCGAACCAACCCACCCCCACCTGCTTCCGATGGAGCTAAATAGCTAATGCACCACAATCTGATAGGCTGATAGCTCTCTCTAGATCTGAAGTATTTTTTATTTATTTATTATTTTTTTTTAATGAAATAAAAACTAGTGATGAAAAATCAAAGGCTTGTTTCTCAGAAACATTCGCAGTGGCCGCCTAAGAACTTTCGCCTTCGCCAGGCTTGAGAGTTTATGCTGCTTTTTGCTCCTTCCTTGGATGTCTGAAGTTTTTATAAATATATATATTTTTTAACCTATAGTTTTTTTTTGTTTTTTAAGTAACATTTTTGTTAATACTTTTCTCAGTGATGATTATCATAGATGACGAGTCTGATATATCCATTCCATTCATTATGAAGACGATTCGAGGCATTTGTCTGAGAGTTAAACCTTTTTTTTTTTCTGTTTTTTAAACCTAGTTTTGTCTTTGTTATACCTGTTTTTTGTAATATTTTAAACCTTATTTATATTTGTATACTATATGTCTTGTTGCTATGCCTTATCAACAAGTTCTATTTCTATTGTGATTTAAAATTGCAAATTTTCTAGAGAGTTTACAAGGATGTATTCTTCAAAATTTTAGTAATCCCGGCTGTACTTGATTGCAGCAATTCAGTTGTGTATATTTTTCATTTTGGTGATTTGGTCTGTAAATTCACGTTTTTACAATGTTTGATCTATCAAATGGATCAGGGTATCTTAATGGGTATGGGTTTGTAAACCCACAACTCTTGTGTTTAGATTATGTTTATTTTTATGGTTTCATAACATTATTTATAAATAAAACTCACTAATAGAGTAGTTTTTATAGTTTTATTTATAAATAAAACTCACTAACTACACAATTTATATCGAATGAAATTTATTCATTCCATATCATGCCTATAAACGAGGAATGAGCTTGGTACCGAAATGGTGGTATCAAGTGCGTATCCGTTTCGTACTTGATGGGATTTCGGTAACCATACCACTAACGGGTGTGGAAAACGGTACATAATTGGTTTTCTTGTTCTTCAAAACCAGAGTAAACATATCAGAACAAACCATAGACGAAGAATATATTGTTTACTTATGTTTCATCTTTGAAGAAAAGATTAATTAATAATAAGCGTAACTCAATATATTAATACTGTGGGTGAGTAATCTAGTTCATATTCATCTTCTTATATTACAAAGATAAAAATAACAATAGACATAAATCATTAAAAAAAACTAATTAATATTAATGAAATATGATTGATGATGAATGCCGACATAGTTTTATGAATGTAAGCGTGATGATTTTTGTGATTTGTCACAGAAAGATAGGAGTCCTTTTCTATAACTTTGCGTTCGGATGTATAACCGTCTTTTTCTAACCTAGAACGCATTAGGTATTTCCCGTTTAGAACTCGTCTTATGAATAAATTTACATATCGTCTTCAAAAGGGCACGTTATCTTTTACATTTTGGTATTTCCCGTTTAGAACTCGTGCCCTTTTGAAGTCGTCACATGTTTCTTAGTACTTAAGAACCGGTACTTGTTTGGTTTGGTACGGTTCTGATTCTGTACGGTACCGAGCAAGGTTGCAAAAAATCGCTAGGCGTGGCGATCGGGTACCGTCTAGCGATTAATCGGTTAGGCGGGGATTAATTAGATTGGATTTTTTATATATAAACTTAATATTTTTTGAAACTATATGGCCGATTTGGCCGATCTAGCTGATTTTTTTTTTCCAATTTGGCTGATTTATCTCTGATTTGACCGATTATATCCGTAACCGAGTTGACCGATTTATCCGATTTTTTGACCGATTTATGCCCGATTTTTATCCGATTAATCGGTATGTTGACCGATTTTAACCAAACCGATTAATAAGGCCGATTAATAAAAATTGTGGCGGTTAATCCTCGCCTAGCGATTAATCGGCCGCCAAGACCGATTTTTGCAACACCAGATACCGGTACTATTACGTTTTTGGTTGGTAAAGGGGTTCGGATCGAAATGCTCATCTCTAGTTTCAAATAATTCAATTTTTAACATTTCATAGCTTGTTGCGAAACTTTATTCAAAGAAAACACAAACCCACAAACTATACTGAGTATATTGTATAGTGTCCACAGTCCAGTGTTTACAAAATATATTGTGTACGTTTAAGTCGATGTCAATTGTCTTTTATAATAGTAACAAAAGATTAACTCATTTAAATGAATATCATTTATATAGTATCAAAGTTAGCTAGCATATCACAAAAGTTATTTTGTGTTGTTGCATTATAGGCTCTTAATGGGCATGTTTGGTGAAATGGGCTGGGGCTGAAGCTAGAGCTGAGGCTTGAGCTAATATATTATAAGCCGAAATTAAATTTTGTATTTTTATAAACTTGTTTGGCAAATGAGCTGGGGCTGGGGCTTATTATTGCCAAAGTAATAAAAATGACATAATTAAATGAGTTTTTGTATTTATTAAATATTTTTATGAGTAAATAAATAATTTATTTTTCAAAAGCCTCGGGTTAAAATTTTTAACCCCAATCAACTTATTTTATAAACCCTTGCATAAACTGAATGACAAACAAGAATATATATAATGATGTATGACACTCGTTACTAGGTGCGTACAACCATCTAATCTTGATGCCATTATATGTGATGGGGCCACAATCTCGAGTTGAGGCAAACCGACACATGGCTCATGACTTGACAGAAAACCAAGAAAATAATTACTCCAAAAATGAAAAATGACACATGAAGTTTGTGTCATTTTCTTTGACCCATAAGAAATATACTTCGCGAGTTTTAATATGAATCATTGAGTAAAGAATCCCTAAGCATGGAGTATTAATTAAAAATGATAAATATGTTTTGTTGTTATTGAAAATGAAGTTCCTTCGAACATACCTAAATTATGATCGTTTGACTTTTCTGGATCATTCTTTCCTTCATCAATTAGTTTATTTAATAATTTTTCTCGATCATTTTATCCCTGTATACACACAAGGCCACTATTAGGGCCCGTTTGGTTTGTAAATAGGTTTAGGATTAGGATTTAAATTAGGATTATGATTTGGATTAAGAGAAAGAAATTATATTTATATAATATTTTTTGTAAAAGTAATTTTTGTTGTGTATAATATAATATTTAAATTTAAAGATTTAATATTATTTATATAAAAAATGAAATAAGAATAAACAATGAGTGGTAGATAAAATATTTGGCCTCACAATTTTTGAAAAAATAAGCAAATCCTACCCTTAGGTGGGATTTCTACAAATCTTTATATTTGG
>JARVZY010002174.1:0-27000 GCA_030686995.1 Artemisia argyi
GTTTCCAATCATTACCGAAAATTGACCCGATACCCAACCTGCCCTTTTTATACCTTTAATGCTATTGATTTGTTTCAGTCACTTGTATGTCATTGTTGTACTGAAAACGGGTTGATATTTTTCAGGTCCATACTGGTGGTTCTTGGAATTGTACCACAGGATTCTCAAAGCGCAAGCCAGGCGCCCACGACCCAATCTAAATCACAATCACAAACACAGTCACAGGCTCATTCACTAACACAGTCTCAGGTACAGTCGCAGACTCAGTCACAATCACAGTCTCAGGCTCAGTCACAATCGCATTCTCAGGCTCAGTCACAATCACAGTCTCAGCCTCAGTCACAATCGCAGTCTCAGGCTCAGTCACCATCACAGTCTCAGGCTCAGTCACAGACTCACTCACAAGCGCAGTCACAGACGGGAGATACAGGCACCTCAGAGAAAGAAGTAGCCGCTGAGGAACCAAAAGAATCAGCTGAACATGTACCAAACATGGAGACTTGATGGTTTCTCTTTGACTAAATAAAGTCAAGCCCAAGCCCTCGAGATCTTTGCTTAATGTATGTACCGCTCCCCTCATCCAATGAAGATGCTATTGTTCACTAAAAGACTGAATGTTCACGTTTGCTGATATTTTCTTTGCATTCTTTTGCAGGTTGTTGACGATATGTATCTGTTGTGCAGTTGGCTGTAGAAGTATGCATGTCCTTTTTCAGCGGAGATAATGTTCTCGTTCCCATGTTTCTAATAGCACTCCTCTTTTAATTAGAACTTTTGTTTTCACACAATTTAGTGAAGCTAAAATGTAAAGCTTTTGTACTTAAGCTACAATGAGTTTATTCCGGCTAATCATCTGGTTGTCTAGGACCTGAGCTTTTCGACTTCTGGATCCACACTTATTTATCAAAGGGTTTTTTTTTTTTTTTTTTTTTTTTTTTTTTTTTTTTTTTTTTTTTAATTATTATTATTATTATTATTATTATTATTATTTTATAAATGTGTTACTGTTACTTAATACATGTAAATTCGGTTTAGCTCGAGCAAGTCCCCAATCAGGATATCAATATCAGCTGGATAATAAATGTTCCGAAGATTACCTTACCCATAAGACAAATTTAATAAGTCCTTGAAATGTGGTGGCAACATGTGCGGGTTGGGTATCGGGTCAAAACAGGTTTGATGAAACAGTTCATGTTTTAGCAATGGTCAAATATTAAACATCAGAGGCGTTTAGGAGAGCTAAGTTCGCCTTCATCCTTTCGGCTTGTAGAGTTCTTTTAGCTTTTTGTGTTAAATGACCTTCTTGGTTCTTTTTTCATGTCTCGTGTTGATGTTGTGCTGTTTCGAGAAGGTGGCTCAAGGGATGTTGCTTTTTGGTTTTACTAGATAATTTCTTTTAACTAATTTATTTTCGTTCCATAAAGAAAGATAAGTTTATCTGTGTCGTTACTCATTATCCATGAAACTAGCAGATACAACATATTTGCAACATATATTTTTAATGGTTAATGATCAAACGAGTGACTAAGTTGAAGATAAAATGACTATTTAGAGCACACGGAATGGATACATATTGTCTTATAGACGGTTTGTTAACATGTCTTGAGATGTACTATATCGACTCTAGATGTGAAAACATGTGTGGATGTATATACACAATGTAAACAAATTTGGAGAGACGAACTCGTACCCGTCACCTCGGATTAGTTTGATGATCAGTGCTAAATATTGATTTTTTGTGTGTGTTTGTTTCATTTAGATGTTTTAGGTCTGAATCTGACTATCACATCTTACTAGTAAGAAGTGGTTAAAACGTCTAAATCTAAACGAAATAATGCTGTTTGTTTTTGTATAATTGTCCAAATGATTTTAAATGCTCGTTTTTACAATTTATTTAAGTAACTTATGTAGATATGAAAAAAGACTTTTTATCATAAATATAACATAGTTAATAAACCATCAAATATATTATATTAACACGAGTCTTCAATCTCTCTTATCGAGTAAGAGTCAGTAAGACAAGTCTCCCACCTCTTACTGAGTAAGATGTTATGTCTAACTGGGTCTGACTAAAAAGAAAAAAAAAACAAAAAAGTTAAACGTCTGCCCACCTTTTACTGGTAAGAGTAAGAGGGAGTAAGAGGGCTAGTAAGATTTAAAAAAAAAAAAAAACAAACACATTTGTTGGTAGTATAAAAGAACTGAACGTGATTTTACTTACTGTACATGGTCTAAATTACTACATATAAAACTCAGTTGAGCGATATAAAACTCAGTTGAGCGACTTAAGCGACTTTATCAAAAAGTAAAAAAAAGGAAAAAAAAAGAATAAAGTTAATTTTGGAAGAATGTGATTTTACTTAGTGTACATGGTCTAAACTCTGAAAATTACTACATATAAAACTCAGTTGAGCGACTTAAGCGACTTTATCAAAAAGTAAAAAAAAGGTAAAAAGTTAATTTTGGAAGAATGTGATTTTACTTCCTGTACATGGTCTAAACTCTGAAAATTACTACATATAAAACTCAGTTGAGCGACTTAAGCGACTTTATAAAAAAGTAGAAAAAAAGGAAAAAAAAAAAGAATAAAGTTAATTTTGGAAGAATGTGATTTTACTTACCGTACATGGTCTAAACTCCGAAAATTACTACATATAAAACCCAGTTGAGCGACTTAAGCGACTTTATCAAAAAGTAAAAAAAAATAAAATAAAGTTAATTTTGGAAGAATGTAATTTTACTTACCGTACATGGTCGAAACTCTGAAAATTACTACATATAAAATTCAGTTGAGCGACTTTATCAAAAAGTAAAAAAAAAAAAAAAGAACAAAGTTAATTTTGGAAGAATGTGATTTTACTACATGGTCTAAACTCTGAAAATTACTACATATAAAACTCAGTTGAGCGACTTGAGCGACTTGAGCGACTTTATAAAAAAGGGAAAAAAAAAAGAATAAAGTTAATTTTGGAAGAATGTGATTTTACTTACCGTACATGGTCTAAACTCCGAAAATTACTACATATAAAACCCAGTTGAGCGACTTAAGCGACTTTATCAAAAAGTAAAAAAAAAAAAGAATAAAGTTAATTTTGGAAGAATGTGATTTTACTTACCGTACATGGTCGAAACTCTGAAAATTACTACATATAAAATTCAGTTGAGCGACTTTATCAAAAAGTAAAAAAAAAAAAAAAAAAAAAGAACAAAGTTAATTTTGGAAGAATGTGATTTTACTACATGGTCTAAACTCTGAAAATTACTACATATAAAACTCAGTTGAGCGACTTAAGCGACTTGAGCGACTTTATAAAAAAGGGAAAAAAAAGAATAAAGTTAATTTTGGAAGAATGTGATTTTACTTACTGTACATGGTCTAAACTCTGAAAATTACTACATACAAAACTCAGTTGAGCGACTTAAGCGACTTGAGCGACTTTATCAAAAAGTAAAAAAAAAGAAAAAAAAAAAAGAATAAAGTTAATTTTGGAAAGTCTATATAATGAACACACACTAGGCCCAAAACACACACATACTTCAACACAGAAACAATCAAACACACCAATTAAACCCCGTGCGATCAACAGCTGAAAATGACAATTACTCGTGCCAAAGTCAGTGTGAGGTCTCAGATGAAATACCTTCGAATGATTAGAGGCAAGCTGATGCAACCATTTGAAAAGCGTTATTCTTTGTTTAGGAATACTGTTTTTGGCCCCTGGTTAGACATTCCCGAGCCCTCAAATGACAACCATTTGTTAAATTATGTTTTTCAACATCAAGTTCCTGTCCCCGAAAAGGGTCAGGATTGCCCCCCAATTATTTACAAAATTGGTGATCATGAACTCCACTTTGGACGGCGTGAGTTTTGTTTAATTACTGGATTTAAATGTGGGCAATTGCCTTCAACAGATGGTAGTAGTCAAAGCCCTTTTTGCGACCGCGTCTTTCCCCACAAAAGGGCACAAAAGAAGATAAATGTAAAGGGCAATGATCTCTTGAAACTTCTTAAAGATGAAAAACTGTGGTCTGAATTAACTGATGATGATGCTGTAAGGGTTTGTCTTTTGTTGGTGGCTGAGGTTGTATTTATGGGGCGCGAACTTTGGTTGAATTTGCCTCGACATATATTGACCCTAGTGGAGGATTTTGATACATGGAATGAATATCCATGGGGAGAGTATATGTGGAGCCGGTTTTATGATAAGAACGTCATTGTGATTCCAAAGCATGCTCCGAAGACGAAGGAAAAATTAGTTTGCCGGGCTATTACCCAAAAAACGGAGGTGATGGAAAAAGACGAAAAGAAGCATGCCACATATAATCTTACCGGGTTCGTTTGGGCTCTAAAGGTTAGTATGTTAGATTATAAATTTTCTTGTTTATTATTAATGCACGTGTTTGATTTTCTGGAGTTAATGTATAAATTTTGTCATGGCAAACGCAGATATGGATTTTGGAAAGTTACCCCAACAGCTCGTTATGG
Organism: Artemisia argyi; assembly: GCA_030686995.1. Lineage (NCBI taxonomy): Eukaryota > Viridiplantae > Streptophyta > Magnoliopsida > Asterales > Asteraceae > Artemisia > Artemisia argyi. The sequence goes on from JARVZY010002174.1 coordinate 4,487, forward strand.
TGGGTGAAACAACCCGGTGTCATTCCTCGTTGTCTAGCATGGTCAAACAAACAACCAAATTTTAAAAAATCAGATCATGATGGTTTGTTTCTGAAGGTAAACACGCCCGTTCTGCTTTATATGGTTAACAACATGACCAGATTATATATGTTTATTGCCAAGATCATCCTATATGAATTTTAGATGCATTATTTAACATGTTTGATGCGTTATGTAATGCCTATTTTGATGCATTCTGAATTGGTTTTGATGCATAGATACCATGTTTAATTGTTTGCATTGCCTATGTTTAAAATACGATATGACCAAATGATAGTGAACAAGCAAAACGAAAACAATAACCAGAAACCCATGCTCCACTAAAAGAAGTTGTTGACTATGTTTGATTGTTTGCAATGCCTATCTAACATGATATGTCTACTAGTTTTGGTTATCTCCTCAGTTATGGTAAATTGACTATATGCTTTATTTTAGTCATATACTTTGTTATTACTTTTTTTTTTTTTTTTTTTTTTTTAATGACCAGTTATGTTTTTGTTTATTAGGCTTCAATTCCAATCCTTGACCTTGTTCCAACTGTTAAAGAGTCGGAACAAGCATGCTGGATTGACAGTCTCCCCTTTTTTAGAGGAGAGGTAGGCCCTACTTTTCAAGCAGTTCAAGAAGAGGTCGCTGCTGTAGAAGGGTTTGAAGAAGATCGTGGTAACGACGATATCCCAGTTACGCAATATGAAGAAGAGCAGAAAGAGAATGTTCAGGTCATCGATCTTGTGAAAGAAGAAAAAACGCCGGTAAATCTATACTTTTTATCATTTCAGTTTGAAAAAACAATTAGTAAATGATCTCTTGCTAACTTGAGTATGTACGTTTTTTCAGAACGAAATGATGGATCTTGACAAATCCGCAGAGGTAAATGTTACCCTTTTTTCTATGATTATATTACGTTTTAGTTCATTTGCAATTTATTTAGCTTTAAGTTTTGAAATTAAAAACACTTCGACATGTTGTTAACTTCAGTATGTTCGTTTCAGTATCAAATGATCAAGTCAACAGAAGTTAATGTTGAAATTGAAAACACTTCACAGAGTCCACGAGTAACAAAAAGGCGATTTAGGGCACATGACCCACTCGAACCTTTTGTAGAGGTATATGACTGAAACTGTGTTAATATATCTTGTGTTGTTGCAAACGCTTAGTGGATTTTTTTCGATTTTTCAGGATCTGCGAAGACACCCTGACTGCAACCCTGAAGGAGTTACTCTGCCAGTAGATTCTGAATTGTATTTAATGTCAGATACGGATTCTTACTGGTTTCCTTGGGGCAAATCTGACATTGATGTTGGTCTCAGTTTCTGGTTCAAGTTATTGTGTTTGGATGAGTATGGAAAAGGTTGGCTGCTAGACAATGTACGTAATATAAACCTATACATGTTATTAGTTTTATTTACAGTATTTAATTTACCAGCTTCAAAGACTAACTGCCATCATTTGTTGTATGAAATAACAGCACCTGCTAATATGGATTGACTTAATGTGGCACTTTCGAGCACCTGATGCAGATTGGTCAATGGTTGACACTTATTTCTGTCCAAGAATCCTCCATGGGGACACACGTTCCTACTATGTGAATACCAAAAGGTACCCTGTGGCATGGTCGGATGTAGAAAAGGTGTGTATATCAAACCATACATAGATACAATTGGTCTTTGTCTATATCCATAAATTTACATATACTGGTAGCGAAAAATATTATTGAATGTTATTGCATTTTTCATTCAATTGTAGGTATATTTCCCACTTAATGAACCCAAGAAGCATTGGGCTCTTGCGGAGCTGCAAATCCGTACTGGGGTAATCACAATTTATGATTCCCTTGCTCCGCAAAATGAGCCAAGACAAGAGACAAGAGACTGGTGGTTAGGCACGAGGAAAACTTTGGCCAAACAACTTCCATTGTATCTAAATAAGCATGGAGTTTTAGAGAGTAAAGGCATAAATGTTGAGGAGTATAAAATCACATTTCAGTTTGCAAAGAATGTCCCACGTCAAGCTACTAAGTATGGTGATTGTGGCATATGGGTGTGTATTTTCTTATATAGGTTGACTAACAACCTTCCATTGGATGGCGGCGACTCTCTTCAAGTAGCCCTTGCCTATCGTGAAAGAATGTTTGAGTACCTTTGGAAAAACAAGGTGAGTTGCGTTAAATACCATGTTTGATTGTTTGCAATGCCTATGTTTAAAATATGATATGACCAAATGATAATGAACAAGCAAAACGAAAACAATAACCAGAAACCCATGCTCCACTAAAAGAAGTTGTTGACTATGTTTGATTGTTTGCAATGCCTATCTTATATGATATGTCTACTAGTTATGGTTATCTCCTCAGTTATGGTAACAAGTAAACGACTATATGCTTATTTTAGTCTTATACTTTGTTACGTAGTACTATTTTTTTGTGTGTTTATGAGCTGACCTGTTATGTTTTTGTGTATTAGGCGTCAATTCGAATCCTAGACCTTGTTCCAACTGATGAGTCAGAGCAAGCATTGTCAATTGACAGTCACCCCTTTTTTATAGGAGATGTCGTCCCTATTGTTCAAGCAGTTCAAGGAGAAGATCATGACGTTCATGCAGCCGAAGAAGATCATGCTAATGATGCACTTCGAGCAAAAGTAAATTATCATAGACCGGACATTACTGCTCGTATTGATGGATTTTCTGACTTCCTCCAACGCAGATTCGGTTCTTAAATGGTTCTTAAATTAAGAACAACAGTTGAAGTCAAGCCAGACGCATCTGTTGTTAATCATGGTACCAAGGTCTGTGTAATGTTATATAATTTTGGAACACATACATTGTATGGTTACCATTTAATAAATCTGTTATTTTACAGACCAGTAATGATGCCGTTCCTCGTGAAGTATCAGCCGAGTCTATGGCTACTGATCAAGTTAGACGGGTGTACTCAATGATATATCTAATTGATGCCTGCCTTTATTCCGAAGCTGAATTCAAAGCTGCCGCATTAGCTTTTTTGAATGAAATAGAAGATGAGTTTCCTTCTGAAGGACAACAAGTATGCTTGTTTCTTGTTAAACTAAATTCATATTTTTAGTTAATTACTACATTTATTTCCTTGTATTGGACTGTTTATGTATGTACATGTATGCAATTTTTTCCAGGAAAATTTGGACGTGGACGATTTTATAGCTGCTGAAGAAGGGTTTGAAGAAGATCGTGCTAATGACGATATCCCAGTTATGCAATATGAAGAGCAGAAAGAAAATGGTGAGGTCATCGATCTTGTGAAAGAAGAAAATGTTAGTGAGTGGGACGATTTTATAGAGGCTGAAAACCTAGAAGATGATATTAATTATGATATCCCATTTATTTATTCCATATCGAACGAAGGATTCAATCCAGCCACAGGTTCCCCCGAAGAAAAAACACAGGTAAATAATTACTTTTTTTTTTTTTTTTTCCAGTTTGAAAAAACAATAAGTAAATGATCTCGTTAACTTGAGTATGTATGTTTTTTCAGAATCAAAAATGATCAAAACGACAGAAGTTAATGTTGATAAAGTAGATGATAGACCATGCTTAAAAAAAGGCTGTATGCGAAGAAAGAAGAAAGCGGGTACCGCTCGAGAGTCACCGTATGTGCGGCAACCAGCAACAACTCCACGAGTACCAAAAAGGCGATTTAGGGCTGATGGCCAACATGACCAACTCGAACCTTTTGTAGAAGTATATGACTGAAACTGTGTTATATATCTTGTGTTGTTGCAAACACTTAGTGGTTTTTATTTAATTTACCAGCTTCAAAAGGACTAATTGCCTGATTTGTTGTTTGAAATAACAGCACCTGCAAATATGGGTGGACTTAATGTGGCACTTTAGAGCGCCTGATGCAGATTGGTCAATGGTTGACCCATATTTCTGTCCAAGCATCCTCGGCTGGAACATCCACGGCGGGAACATGCCTTCCTACTATGTGAATACCAAAAGGCACCCTGTGGCATGGTCGGATGTAGAAAAGGTGCGTATATCAAACCATACATAGAAATACTATTGGTCTTTGTCTATATCCATATATTTACATATACATGTTGCGATTTTGGCAGCGAAAAATATTATTGATTGTTATTGCATTTTTCATTCAATTGTAGGTATATTTCCCACTTAATGATCCCGGGAAGCATTGGGCTCTTGCGGAGCTGCAAATCCGTACCGGGGTAATCACAATTTATGATTCCCTTGCTCCACGAAATAAGGCAAGACAAGAGACAAGAGGTTGGTAGTCAAACATGAGGGAAACTTTGGTAATAAACCTCCATTGTATCTAAATAAGCATGGAGTTTTAAGGAGTAAATGCATACATGTTGAGGAGTATGAAATCACATTTCAGTTTGCAAAGGATCGGATGCCCCACGTCAGGCTGATGATTATGGTGACTGTGGCATATGGGTGTGTATTTTCTTATATAGGTTGACTCACAACCTTCCATTGGTTGGCGGCGACTCTCTTCAAGTAGCCCTTGCTTATCGTGAACGTATGTTTGCGTACTTTTGGAAAAACAAGGTGAGTTACAACCCGGGTTCTAAAAGGCGCGCCATGGCGGCGCTAAGGCGTGAGGCGTGGTCTTCATGTTACGAAATAGACCAAGGCGTACGCTCTAGGCGTGGCATGAGATGAGACGTGGGAAGGCACGAGGCCGTGACGCCTTTTTTAAATTCAACATCAAAAAATATTTTTTTGAAAGAAATGAAGAATCACATGTAAGGATAAATTTTTTTATCTGAACTTCTCAATTGTTATGATGTCTTATAAATTTTTCGTTAAAATGTAATCATAGTCTTGTTAAATATCCATTCAAGAAGGTCTGTGAAAGAAATCAATGTTTTATTGCCACAACTTATTCAAGTTCCGTGAAAGAAACCAATGTTAATTGATTAATTGCTAGCCTTTCTTCACCTAGTGCTTCTCGGAACACTTGGTAAAAGTCAAAACTTGGTTGAGACCTTACCTCATATGCGGTGTTTATTGAATGTTTAATATGAAATAATCATAATGTCGTCACAGTTGCATACTTGTATGTTTGATGACATAATTGGCTTTCCTAATTACTCTATGATGTACCTGGTACCTTATTGCAAATGAAATGCACATGTGAGTGTGTGACACTTTGTGGTTCTTGAACCATTTTTTGTTGTGTTGACACCGTGTTAATATGTTGTAACCATGTCACTCTGGCTTCGTGGTAGTTCACCTTGCACTTCAAAGCCAAGGCACAGTGTCTTGATGGGGGCCTCTCACGAGGTCCTTTTTGCAACAATTTGCCTTAGTTGTTATGTTATTGTTTAAAAAATTTTATAGGTGTAAAATCTTGTTTAGGTTTGATAGAATGCGACCTTTGTTGGCTTTTAGCAAACATATCATCTGACCAATGTGTCTGTGCCGGAAAAGCTTTATCAGTAGATTTCCAAGCAACAAGCGGAAGGATTGAGAGTTACCTATTTTACTTGTTACAATTGATATGGTTTACGTTTTGTAATCAAAGACGATTCTCTAACATGTGCCTAAAACATACCAGGCTTACAGTCAATTGAAATTTGTAAAATTTTTAAACTTAAGTAATGACTTTCTAGAAATTACTAAAATAAAATAAGATTTATTTAATTTTATTATTATTTTTTATTTTTTTGGTGTTTTTTTTTATATTTTTAGCAAACAAAAAGAAGGTAAAGCCTTTTTTTTTTTTTTTTTTTTTTTTTTTTTTTTTTTTTAAGTGGATTTCAAAAGACTTTTAGTGACAAAATAAAAAGAGGGTTAAAAGGAGACGATTTAAGCTTAAAACTTTGTAAAAAAATGACTTTGAGATTTGAAAGTTTATAAAAAAAATGCAACACAAATATTAAAAAGGCAAATGTATAAAGACTTTTATAAAATAATAATAGTAATAGTAATAGTAACAGTAACAGTAACAATAAAACTAAGAATAACAATAACAATAATAATGTGCCGGGAGAAGATTATTACTGCTTCAGGGCCGGGGTTTGGTGATTGGCAGTGGCGGCTTGCCACTCTCTCAATAAAGCTTGGTGGTTTTGGCATCCTTTCAGTGGGAGATATCACCAAGTATGCTTTTCTTGCCTCTCGCATGCAAACGAGCGCTCTACAGGATAAGATACTGACCAAAACGGGCATTGTTTCCCATGGCCTTTCATTTCAGCATGCTCTTGATACTTTCAGCACCACTTGCAATACAAACTTTCTTTCTGTCATCGATAGCGCTCCTGCCCCCCAAATGATGAAATCTTTGGCAAAGTGTTACTTTGATGTCATTGAGAAAGACCTTGTGTCCAAACACTCATTAAGTCCAAGACAGGTGGCTATTCTCAGTAGTATTCGCGCCCCACATGCAAAAGATTTTCTTTTCACCATCCCCATTGACGGTTTGGGGTAGAAGATGAATCCTCGCCAATTTCGGTCTGTTTTTTGCTACAGGCTAACGGTCCCTCTGTTCTCTGAAGGTAGCATATGCTCGAGTTGTAATGTGCATCGTATGGACCAATGGGGAGATCACGCGGTCCACTGTTCTAGTGAAGTGAGAGTAAAGTTCAGGCATAATCTGGTACGTGATATCCTTGTTGATATATGCTCCAAGGCGGGAATCATGGTGCGTAAGGAGGCTCCAATGGGGTTTCTTTCAGAGGAAGGAAGGGAACTACGCCCTGCAGATTTGCTATTATTCAATTGGCTCCAGGGTAAAGATGCTTGTTTGGATGTGATTGGGGTCTCTCCTTTTGCTGGTACTGGGGTGACTTCATGGGCTCCTGGGGTAGCTTTGAGTAATGCTGTGGAGAAGAAGAAGAAGTAGTATGCGCTCAAATGTGAAGACAATGGATACAAATTCGTTCCTTTCGCTTTTTCTACGTTTGGGGAATTTGAAGTGGAAGCTTTGAATACACTCTCTCGTATTAAGTCTATTGCCATCAGCCACTCAAATGATATCAAGAGTGGTGTTTTTATCTTTCATCGTGTTAGATTTTGTATTCAAAAAGGAGTGAGAGCTCAAATTGTGTCTAGACTCCCCTCCAATTTTGTGTAATTTTTTCATGGTTATAATGAAAGCGGTTTATAATAAAAAATAAATAATAATAATAATAATAATAATAATAATAATAATAATAGTAGTAGTAGTAGTGGCGGCGGCGGCGGTCCTCCTACTCCTAAATCTAAAAACATAAAAACTATGGAGAAACTTTATAAAAAATGAGGAAGAGGTTAATAGTGGAGGGGGTGGGAGTTGAGATTTTATATACCCACATTTACAAAACATAAAAAGTACGGAGTATATTATATATCTATACTAATTCCCGACGTCGGTGCTGAATATAAAATAGTAAAAGTTGGTCCAGCGTTGTTAGCCCATTACTTTGGCCTGCTAAAGTTTTTAGCCCAGACGAAGGAACGTGACGTTCTTATTTTCAGGATGTGGATAAAGTTTGCCGACTTCTAAGATTTATCCACACACGTACACCGCCTCTCCATGTTTCCAAATGTTAGGTATTGCAAAAAAGTAGGTATTGCAAAAAAGTGATTTCGGATTCTCATGTTTTTATTTATTACAACACAAAATTGTTATTGTTTCTTATGTTAGAATTTTGCAGGTGATTTATGGATCGGCTCGACTCTATCGGCTACTAACAAACGTAAAACTGAAGAAGCTGCTGAGAGTTATTCTTAGTCTCTAAAATTGGTTTGTATCTACTTTTAGGTTTCATTGATTTTTTAATTGTTATTTTGGTTATTGCTCTTAACGATTTTTTGTGGCAGGGACCCTTTATGAACAATAAGATTATCGTCTACATCTGAGATGAAAGGTATGAGATATTTTAAATTACTTTGCAATCGGTATGGTTGAAGTGGTAATGTGTAGTGGTGGTGCGCCGGCGGAGATGGTTGTTGAGCATTGTGGTACCAGAGGTGAAGGTATGTTATATTTTTTGGTTGTGAAATCAGTTGTTTTATTATGTGTATTTTGTAATCATCCTTTTTTTTTTTTTTTTTTTTTTTTTTTTTTTTTAAAGTAGTAGTAGTAGTATTTAGAACAGCTTATTTATGTGTCTTAAAGGGTTATGCTACAAGGAAAATCACAATAACATCGACAAGCTCCTAAAGACCACTGTACTAAGTGAATCTGAAACTTTTATTGTTCGTTGTTTAACTTATCTTACATATGTGTTGTCAGGTCGAATATGACGATCATATTCCAACGCGTGGGATTGCCACCCGACTTCCATTTCTTTATATGGAATTAACGGTCTAAAGGTTGATGACAATAAGTCGCCCCCAACCGACACACACGCTTTGCAGGTAGTTTTTTCTCAGCAACTAGATACGAAGGCAAACGCCTTTATATTGGTTTGTAGTAAATTTGTACATCATTACTTATGTGAATGTATTTTCAGATATTATTCTGGAAGGTCTGTGCACAACGCCGGCCCAATCTTCTTGCGAGTAGTTGCACCTCAGGTGTATATTTTTATCTTATATAAAATAATGATTGAATTCATAATCTGAATCTTTTTCGTTGTTTTGAAAGCCAATTGGATATTACAAGCAGCGCAGAAATCCTACTCTCGCGCTCGCCAACACTTGGTATGTTGAACAACATGAGCTCACTGGCTAGAAATATTGGTTGCAATATCATGGCACTTAGTTCGTTGAATGGGTTACCCCAGGTTATGTTTTATCTTTACCAAATGGGCCAAAAGTTAGTTGGCCAACATTTGACTCACAAATCTTCTAAGCTTTATTTTCCAGAAAGCTACACGACAAAAGCATTATAGCATTTTATTTACTTTTATACTTGGCTCAAAATGGGAATTTCAGACAATAATTTTCTTAGAAAATCTACAATTACACTAACTGATTGTTTCAAAATATAATACAAAGTACTATTTTAGATGTTTCCTAAATTAAGGTAAATAGGCAATAAATGTTATCGACAAAATAGAGAAACCACACTTTTTCATTCGTTGAATTTCACTGAATGCAGGCTCACGTTTTCTGCACTTGGCGTGGCTAGACACATTACGTTGAAGTGATAAGGTATGCAGAAGTGATAAGGTACGTTGCAGTTTCGTTAACTGGTCTGATTACCTAGAAACACATTACATTGCCATTTCTTTTGCATGGAACTAAATCAATTTTCAACTATACTGATTTCACATTGTTTTTGAGTTTTTTTTTGGCGATTTTTTTGTATTCAGTTATTCTTAAAGTCAAATAAGCAACAGTGGACACTTGCCCTTTCATAACTATGGAATACGCTTATACCTTTTAACATTAAGCTAATGATCTGGGGATACAATCATGGATTAAACGACCTATATATACCAAATATGAATCTATTTTGACAGAAATGTCTAAATTTCAGGCTACCCCAACAGGCATCTACTGACAACAGGGTCGCACATTTTCTTTACCTCAAAAAAACTTTTTTGGCAGCCTGGGGACAAATCTTACGAGTGCTAATAGACTGATCATCTTTGACCCTGATTGGAACCCTTCGCCCAATATACAGGTATGCATTTCTTTGCTTATATTTTATATTACGTTGCAAAATAAACGGGTTGGTCAAATTAGGTAACGGGTCAGAACAGGTTTTGGTAGTAAAATTGGCGGGTTTAGATTTGTGGTGTTTAGATATTTGTCAAATACACCTCACACTTTAATGTTTCAATACTTTACCAACTTTTTCAGGAATAACAATCGCTTACAATTTCACTAACGGACACTCCGGTGAAGTTAAAACAAGAACGTCTCATGTTGCGTGTTCTAGGTTAGTTATTGGCCAAAAAAATGTATTTTTCTTACATGTATGTAATAGATGTAAACGGCTAGCATTTATAACTATTGTACTTCGCTTACACATATTAACCGACTGTCATACTTTGATGAGCACAAAAATGTAGTATTTAATAATTGATATTGAGTCACGTTGGACATAGGTTAATTACTTATTAGGTGTGATGATGTATGTGTAGCATTTTAAAATACGTATACATCATACTCATGTTTAAACGCTTAACTGACATCATTTCATGCTTCTTTTTTCACAGTTGGTGGATGAGCACTCGAGCGAAGCTGTATGAATGCTTTCTACTGCAATAAATTCAGGCGGTCGAGTTGATAGGAGGCTGCTGTAATTGTTAGGTCTTCACTTCCGATTCGCTTTCGCTTTTACATAATGTAGCCTTAGTGAAGGCAATGGTTTCTGTCAATTCTGTTCGTATGGTATAGGAAAAATCCCGCCGCAACGCGGCGGGGGCCTTTTCCTCGTTATATATATATACTAAAACACGACGTCGGTGCATACTATAATATTCTTAAAATCTTGCCCTGCTGAAGGGCTCACTTTGGTCCACTAAACAGCCCATGAGTTTACAAAAAAAAATCCATAAAATATATAACAAAAAGTATCCCAACGTTTATCTTCACAACTTTCACTACCGCCTTTCACACCGCCATCTACTTTCTCAGATTCGCCTTCGCCGACAATCTGATTCAGCTCTTGATCTGATGGATTTCTATTTTTTTGGTAAAACTTACTAACTGTTTTACTTCTTGATTGCATGAATATCCAAAAAAATCTTGCCCAGAATTTTGGTTACGGATTTGTGAAAAGTAGTTGGTTTTACTTTCTTGCCAATAATTTTCCTGGCTGGACTTGATATTTAAATTATGAAGACTAAAACTAGGCCATGTAAAAGACGGCACCATGTAGATGTTTTAGGTGACACATCTTTGCAAAATCGGTTATGTCCTAATTTAGATGAAAGTAGTATAGCTGATGAACAAGGGTTAGAGATTACGACTTCATGTACGCGAGGTGGCGAAATAAATGAAACCATACCAATCGAGGGTGGGCTAAAAAGAAGCCATGCTGTTGATGAAAATTTTGTCTAAAAAAAGATGAGGTTTAATAGCCATTCACCGGTTGGTGGAAGTGTTTCACATAGTGTGCAATTCGAAGATGCTTATTTTGTTCGGCCTCGGTTGGCTGGCGAAATAGATGGGACCGCACCGATCATGGGTGGGCTGAAAAGAAGCCGCACTGTTGATACAGATCTAATGTCGAAAAAGATGAGGTATGATGGCCATTCATCAGCTGGTGAATGTGTGTCACAAAATGTGCGGTCAGAAGATGCTCATTCGCTTCAAACTCGGTTAAAAAGGAAAACTGTCGATAAGCAGTCACGAATGGTTCACACCGTTGCAAAAAGGCTTCGCTTAGATCATTTGTCGTCAGCAAGTGTGTGTGGTTCGGCTGCAACATCACCACACCATATTGTTGATGAAGGTTTCTACCCTTCTTATGCGGACGCTTTGTCCAACACAGACAACGACGTTGGCGATGAACGCAGTCAAACACTCGAATCTCAAAAACTGGACGCCTGGTCATTACAGCAACAACAATTTCCAGGTATTTGTTTTATATGATGTAGAGAGTACTTCGATTTTGTAATGCTGCTTCTAAATGTGTGTTTGTTATTTTGTTTGTTATGTCAGGATCGATGTCGTCGCCACTCATTTTGGACTTTCAGACAGGGAATATCCATCATGTGCCGACTTCTCAGCCATTGCAAGGTATGTGACATTAAATGTTCCGTTTGTCCATCTTTTTTTAAAGACAATAAAATATTTTGGGCCATCTTTTTTATGTCGTAGGTGATGGCTGTAATGCGGGCACAGCAGAACTTACCGGATACGGCCGTACGCTGTCCCCTAACGTATGTGCAACAGCCCCAGCTCAATGCGTTCGTGCACCTTTCGTGACCAGTATTTCTTCCATACGTTATACAATAACTTTTTTCCCTTACTTTTGTACTAAACATTGTTTGTCACACTCGGTGGTTTTTATATTGTAGGTGATCACTGTAATGTGGATACACTAGGAACTACCGAAGATGGCCATACACCGCCCCCTAAAGCATATGCAACGGGCCCATGTCAACGTGTGCGTGTACCTTTCAGAGCAGGTTTTTCTTCCACACGTTATACAATGAGTTTCTTATCTTTGCTTTTGACTGGCCATTGTTTTTGACACTTACTCGCTGTCATTTCGTGCAGGCCCTCCGCTTGAGTATCAGCGATTTGGCAGTTGCAACCGTGTATGTCATCATTGTAAAGCATTGTTTTGGGACGAAGAAAAGCTTGCTTGCTCCACTGCTACGCGTGGCCCTTTATATCATCGATGTTGTTTAGAGGGGAGGGTCAGGCTTTTTGTCCCACAAGAATACCCTGATCTTATTCACCAGCTGTTTCATGACAACCATTTTTTAGAAAACATTCGTGCCTATAATCAGATGTTTGCAATGACATCGCTTGGCGCAAACATTGATGAATCAGTCAATGCTGGTCGTGGACCATACGTCTTCAAAATATATGGGCAAATATATCATCGAATAGGTCGTCTTTGCCCTGAACCTCATCAGTCTCCAAGGTTTCTGCAGTTGTACATATATGATACAGCCAATGAAGTACGCAATAGGCTTAAACCTTTTACAAAAGGTTGTGAAACTGTTCTTAGGCCAGAGATTGTGCAAGCCTTAATCACAATCCTCGACAGCAACAATGCCCTGGTACAGTTATTTAGGAGCGCCAGGGATAAGCTTCAGCAACACGATGTACCAGAGTTCAAGGTTAGGCTGTTTAGCATTGGAAAGGCTTCACCGTACGAATTGCCTACTGCTGATGACATCGGCGCTATCGTATTCGATGACACTATTGAGACAGAAGCAGATTTTGATGTAATATTGGAGAGCCACTCTGGAGAGCCACAGCGTATAAATAAACTTAGTGCCATATACATGCCCACCCAGTTTCCACTGTTGTTTCCTTATGGTGAACATGGGTATCATACGGACCTTTATTACATAAATGTCGAAAGCATTTCCACGCGTAGGGGTAAGCGGATGTCAATGAAGGCGTTTTATTCGTATCAGCTACATGATAGGCTACAACATTACAATCTGCTGACAAGAGGAGGCCGATTGTTTCAACAATATGTGGTTACTGCATATTGTAGTATCGAGCAAGATAGAATGGACTATGTCAGAACTCACCAAGCTGATATAAGAGGTGATTACTTGGCTGGATTATATGATGCGATAAGCAGAGGAGATAATGATGGTTCGGACGTGGGATCAAGAATTATCCTTCCTTCGTCGTTTACTGGAGGGCCTAGGTATATGTATAGCCACTACCTTGACGCACTGGCTATTTGTAGGATCCACGGAAACCCATCTTTTTTTGTTACCTTTACCTGTAACACAAAATGGCCAGAAATTCAAGAATACATGGACGCATATCCAGAGCTAACTGCTGCTGATAGGCCTGATGTCGTTGATAGGGTTTTTGAGCGCAAGATACATGCTCTCCTTAAATACGTACGTGAGTCACGCCTGTTTGGAGTTTTGAATGCGGGTATGTTAACATTTTCCTCTTAATCACCTTTAAAGGATAAAATTTTCTACGCCACTTTGGCACTCACTTTTGCTGATGTTGTTTGTTGGTGCAGTTTTGTATACCGTTGAGTTCCAGAAAAGGGGATTGCCGCATTGCCATATACTGCTCTGGGCTGGTCATTCCTCCCAAACTATACGAGATTCTGATGTTGATAGATACATTAGTGCAGAACTTCCGGATCGATTAACTGATCCCGAAGGATTTAGAGTTATCTCAGAATTTATGGTCCACGGACCATGTGGAAGTGCATTTCCAAATGCTGCCTGTATGGTCAATAGATCGACTTGCAAAAAATATTTCCCGAAAGAGTATTGCGCATCAACATTTATTGACAAGTCGGGATATGTGCACTATTGAAGGAGGGACATTCAGATTAATGGTATGAGGCGTGGAGTCAAATTAGATAATGCGTATGTTGTCCCTTATAGCCGTCAACTGTGCATGACATTTTATGCACACATAAACGTCGAGTACTGTGGCTGGACAATGCTCATTAAATACTTATTCAAATACATTTCCAAAGGTACAGACAGAATAGTGGCTCGCATAACAAGACAGGTTGGAGATCCGCAAACTACATACAATGGCTCAGCAGTTGGTGCTTCTTCAAATACTTTGGGCAGCGTACGCGTGGACGAAATAAAAAATTTTGTCGACGCTCGGTATATAGGTCCTCATGAAGCGTGTTGGCGTATCTTTGGCTTTGATATTCATAGTCGTGAACCGGCTGTCCAAATACTTGCAGTCCATTTGGAAAATATGCAAGCAGTCAGTTTCAGAAGTGGCCAAACGCTTCAGTCTATTGTCGATAACCCTGGGTGTAGGAAAACTACTCTTACTGAATGGTTAGCTTTCAACGACTCTTTTACATTAGGCCATCACCTTACCTATTTAGAATTCCCCTCAGAGTTCGTTTGGTCAAAGAAAGATAAAGCATGGTCTCCTAGATGCAATCTGAACAAGCCAGCAATCGGTAGATTAGCATATGTACACCCAGCTGCCGGCGACCTTTTTTTTATCAGCGTTTGTTATTATGTCATCAAAAGGGTTGTGTATCATTTCCTGGCATCCGCACAGTTAACGGGCACACATATCCAACGAATCGAGCTGCGTGTGAAGCAATGGGATTATTAGAAGATGACCAACAGTGGAAAACAGCGATGCAAGAGGCTTCTGCAACAGCGACCGCGTCTGAGCTTAGAAGTTTGTTTTCACATATTCTGATTTTCACTGACATAACAAGTCCACAGAATCTTTGGCAAATTTTTTGGAAACAAATGTCAGACGATATACCGATGTTATTGTCTCAGCTTTTGGGAATCCAATGCCTATTTGTAAATGATCCAGAATTGCAAGGAGGGGTTTTGTATGAATTGCAAGCGTTGTTGAGCTTGCATGGAAAATCGTTAAAGGAGTTTGGCCTACCAAACCCGCCACCAGGGTTGCTCAATATATTCCGCAATAGGTCTGTCATGGAAGAAAAAAACTACAATAGAGATGAAATGGCAGCTGAAAGTAGGATTCTAATTCCACAACTAAACCGGCAGCAACGAAGAGTGTTTGATACCATTATGAATGCTGTCGTTCATAAAACACAGCAATTGATATTCGTGTATGGACACGGTGGTACTGGGAAAACATTCTTATGGAAAGCAGTTATCACAACCCTTCGTGCAGAAGGAAAAATTGTACTTGCGGTCGCTTCGTCGGGCATAGCATCGTTGCTACTACCATCGGGAAGAACCGCGCATTCAAGGTTTAAGATACCTCTGCAATTAGCTGATGAGTCAGTGTGTAACATAAAGAAGAGCACCCAGTTGGGTGAACTGTTAAGACAAACGGAAATCATTATATGGGACGAGGCCCCTATGAATGAAAAAAGATGTTTCGAGGCATTAGATAGGACTCTTAGGGATGTACTCAATAGACCACAGGCGCTCTTTGGAGGTAAACCAATAATGCTAGGCGGTGATTTTCGGCAAACATTACCAGTAAAAAAATCAGCGTCTCGGGATACAATAATTGCCTCTTCGATTGCCGAATCGTATCTGTGGCCACACTTCCAAATTTTTTTCTTGCTCGACAACATGAGGCTGCATAGGCCAGATTTGACGGCCTTAGAAAGGCAAGAAACAAAAGAGTTTTCGAAATGGCTGTTGGACATAGGAGATGGGAATATAGGGTTACCGGATGTTGAAGACCCTGAAAATACCTCCTGGGTGCGCATCCCAGATTGTTATTGTTTCCCCCCGAACGATGACGGCCTCTCTGAGTTGGTGGAGTTTATATATGACAGCCATTCATTGCAACAACCGACTCCATCAGGTTTCCAAGAGAAAGCTATAGTATGTCCAAAGAATGATACAGCAGATATGATAAATACAAAGATACTTCAAAAGGTTCCAGGCATATCAGAGTTTTACACAAGCCTTGACGATGCAATACCTATTGTAAACGACGGTGGTGCAACAGAATTATTATATCCATTAGAGTACCTAAATTCAATGACATTTCCAGGAATGCCTCCGCACAGGCTTGAAGTAAAAGTTGGTGTCCCGATCATGTTGCTACGTAATCTTAACCAGACAGGCGGCCTCTGTAATGGAACACGGATGATAGTTACTCAACTGTTATCAAGAGTAATCGAGGCAAAGATAATTACTGGTACAAGAATTGGGCAGAAGGTTTTTCTTCCACGGATAGTCTTGACAATCAGAGAACAGAAGATGCCATTCATTTTCAAGCGCAAACAATTTCCCATAAAATTATATTATGCAATGACTATTAACAAGAGTCAAGGACAATCGTTGAAGAAAATTGGGATTTACTTACCCGAACCTATATTTGGACATGGCCAGTTATATGTAGCCTTATCGAGGGCAACTTCAGCAACCGGGCTAAAAATTATTGTAGGATCTCAGCCAGGCCAGCCACCTAACACAACAAAAAACATAGTCTACAAAGATTTCTTAAAAAAAATCAAGCTCCGCCAGGTTTTTGGAAAAATCTTTTGAAACTTTTCATTCATGCTTATATGTTTCATTGTTTTGAGCGTAATCTATATATTATAGTTTCTGCATAGCAGTTATTACATACATTATATATTAAAGCTTTAATAACATGTTGATGAGTGCATTAGATGGTATATCGTCTCACTTTTTCATTTATAAATGCAATTGCGGACAAGATTCCCCAATATCATCGGTTATTAGATACATTACATATTAAAGCTTTAATAACATGTTGATGAGTGCATTAGATGGTATATCATCTAACTTTTTCGTCTATAAATGTAATTGTGGTGCAGAATAATGACTGACAAACAGGTTAGTGATGGGTCAGCAAAGGCTACAGAAGAAATGCTTTCATCAGATGCAAAGAAAATAGCAGACATAAAGGGCAAAGGCAAAATGATAATGACTGAGCCGAATGTTGCAAACATCTCTGATAGACCAATTGAAGTTAAAGTATATCGCAAGCGGTAGAAAGGTTGTATAGAAACCTTAGAAGGTTTAGGTGCCTGAATTACGCAGTAAGGCACACATTTTGGGCAGTTTTTGCAGCATAGCTACTATATAATGAACGGCAATAGTAAAGTGCCTAAGAGCACACATTTTGATAATTGTTTATGTTACACCTATCCAAAGCAAAAAAAGTTTGCAGCTTCTCAGGAAAACCAAATATCTTGACCCGCCGCAACGCGGCGGGGGCAACTACCTCGTTTAAACTACTTTCTACATTTCATTTTTGTAATACACCCTTACATTATCTAGATATTGCAGAACACACCCTCAACTTACATCACATCCCTGACACTATCACTACGTGGCACGTTCTGATTCATCAATGCGTGTGCCATGCGTCAGTTTTGCTGATGTGGCTGCTGACTGATTAATATAAAAAATTGCCGAAGATGGGTTTCGAACACAGGTCATCCCGTTCAAGAAGAAACATCCTTACCACTGTACTAGTGATCCAGTAGCTTTAGGTGTTTGCACCCTTGACAAAAGTTCAATGCAGAACAATAATTATCTAAAGATCAAACCATTTGATCTCAAGCGTCCATCCTATTTTGATCCGATGGTTAATATATTTTGCCATTTTATTTGTATTAGTTACTGAAGGGCATTTATGTAACTTCGAATTCTCATTTATGTAATCATTTCACTCAACCGTTAAACAACACACACTATTCTCACACACCAACCACCCCAAAACCACTGTAACGAAACCCTAACCTTTATTCATCATAAATTGATCAAAATTAACGCTATACAATGGATATACGAGACAAATTAGCACTATCTAAAGGTGATACGTTGCCTCAATCGTCTTCATTGCCAGATTTTGATCAAATTAAGCTTCGAAATGTGGATTATGGTATACATTTGATTTTTTTCTTCATATTATTTTGTTATATAATCGGTAGATGATGCTTATTTTGTTGGTTATTTAGATTTATGTTTTGTTGCTTATATTGGATAATAGCAGTAGAGGTTTCTTAGTTTGTTGTATGTAGAAGACGATTAACGATATGTGTGTTCAAATGTTCTCAGGAATAATTTTTTATTGCTTATTGGTGCTTGAACTTTATCGCCAAAAGAGTCCAACCCCACTGAATCACAACTATGTATGTAATTTCGTTATTGTACAATGCCCATGGAAACTAATAGCTTAAATTTACGTATGAATGAGATATGAGTATTGTAGCGACCAAGCACGCCACGAGCTTTGGTCATTTTCTATGGGTTCGTAAAATCTCATACAATTGATGTTAACTGATATAATTGTGTGAACATTGACACATGTTTAAGAAAATAATCTAGTGAGGATATGCATGGAAAAGAAACAACTTTTTTCCATTTTGCCGACCAATATGTCATAAAATAATCACGTAACTGACATATGAGTTAGTTCAACAACAAAATGTGAACCTAATTTCAAATGGAACGAAAAGCAGATAGCGTACACACACAATTATAAAGAAACAGACAGATAAACATGTATGATATTGTTTAGTGGACTGAAAAATAGTTGCTAAAAGTGATGTAGATGAGTAAACTTGTTTTTTTATTGCTATAATATAAGTCCTTTGTTTGATAGCTTACATTCTAGTCCACATCCTTCTAATCTATACTTATATATTTTTAAGCTGCCTATTTAGGAAAGGAGGCTAAAGATAGTGATATTAACCAAAACTTGTATCAATTAAACTTCATGTTAAATCGAGTTTGTTTGTTTGTTTTTTTTTTGTTTTTTTTTTCTTTTTTTTTTCCCGAAATGGAAGTAGAAACCTGTTATATTTACTAGTATATGTTAAGATGTTTGACATTGGCTTTATTAACTTATTACTTCTTTTAATCTATTTGTATATCAGAACTGGCTTCGAGGGGAACAAGAATTTCAATGTTGTTTTAAATTCTGTGATAGCCGGTTGCTATCATGTTACCGAGTATCTTGGGTCTGCTGCATTCAGCAAAGCTATTCAAGCACATGATCTTCATACAGGCATGGACGTGTGTGTGAAAATCATAAAAAACAACAAAGACTTCTTGGATCAAAGTCTTGATGAGATAAAGCTTCTAAAATACATCAACAAACATTGTTATTGTTTATATTTTCAGGAGCATTTGTTTGTTGTTTGTGAACTTCTTAAAGCAAACTTATATGAATTTCATAAGTTCAATAGCGAATCTGAAGGAGAGATTTATTTCACAATGCCAAGATTGCAGGTATGTTGTACGTATTTATTAGATGTGGCCAAATGGGCGGGGCGGGTAATGGGTCAATACAAGCACTTTTTCGTACTGGTTGAAACAAATAGGATTGGGTTGACCCAAATGCTTTCTATGAATTGTATACTGAAAACAATTAAAGTGTTAAATTATGATTACAAAAAAGGTTATGTAAGACATAAAGCGCTTTAGAAGGTTTCAACCTGCTCGACCCATTTCCTCTTGAAACAAATTTTCTGTTTTGTCTCGTTCGACCAGTAAAGATGAACTATAATCCAAATTGATACATTCTGGTCAATGGGTTGAATCACCGTAATTCTTTACATTCCTTATGAGAACGAAGCTAGTAGAACATTTACATTGCTTTTCTTTATCATGCAGTCAATAACCATCCAGTGCTTAGAGGCACTTCAGTTTTTGCATGGTCTTTGTGCTTATACATTATGATTTGAAGCCTGAGAACATTTTGGTGAAGAGTTACAGTAGATGTGAAGTGAAAGTCACTGATCTTGGAAGCAGTTGTTTTAAGACAGATCATCTTTGCTCTTATGTTCAGTCTAGGTCATATCATGCTCCAGAGGTTATTTTGGGGCTCCCATATGACATAAAGATTGTTTTCGAGCCTAAGAAGTGGTTAATGGTAGTTTTTATATAACTGATGATAGTCTCTTTAGGTAACTGATGGTTGTAGTTTGTTTATGGTTGTAATTTTTTCTGGACAAGTTTAGATGATAATGGTAGTCATTTTGGCAAGTGTTAATGGTGTTAGTTGTAGTTTGAACTGGTGTATTACCGAATAGTTTGTAGTATGAACAAGTATGTAATGATCTCATTAGATGTAATGAATTTTGAACAAGTCATGTTTGCTAACCGCTCTTTTGCTGAATGTTTTAGTATTTGTCTTCTTAATGTTTTGCTAAATGTCATAATCGACAAGTTTTACATTTAGATCAGATGTGATTTTGTCAATGAATCACATGTGATTTTGTTTAGAATCACATGTGATTCCAACATAAGTATTTCACAATCACATGTGATTATTGAAAATCATATGTGATTTCCACATGAATTACATGTGTTTTAAATATGAATCACCTGTGATTTTGACATGAAAATCGTATATGCTTTTACATGAATCACATGTAATTTTGACATGAATCACAAGTGATTTTGAGATGAATCACAGGTGATTTTATTCAACATAATACCGAATCTGCTAGAAGATCAAACAAAATAGAGAATAGTATTCAAGTAAAATTCCATATATTCGAATTAAAATCCGTATCACTTTGCAGAAGTTCAAAAGAAATGAAAAAACTGAATATTAAAAGAAGTATGAAATTCAAGAAGCATAGGCCACTTGTGTAGCCATTTTCAATTATTTTGCAATGAATTTTGGATTTAATAGACATTGACTTGTGTGCTCGTTAGTCTTCTCTCTGCATCATCCACATTTCTTTTTCGGCTTAGCTCTAGCTTCAAGTGCTATTTTCTCTTTCACTTTTTCTACGTGCTCCTTTCACACCACCTTTGTTTCATTTTTTTTCTCCATATCTATTTATATTTCTTCTCAATGCATGTGGTATTATAACTCTTCTCCAACACCTCAAAATGTACTTTTCCGAAATCACTTTAATATCACGGTTCTTCAATATATAGCGACATAGAAATCCAAACTGAAGAAAATTCCTTGCAAGTGCATTCCACTAATCCGTCTTTAAGAGAACACAACAGAAAAAAATTAATACTTATGCTGGAATCACATGTGATTTATATACAAATCACATGTGATTTAAACACAAAATCACATGTGATTTATATCCAAATCACATGTGATTTACACACAAAATCACATTTGATTTGCACTTGGTGAGTCACGTGTGATTTACGCCTACTCGAATTAATCAAACTAACACATCTAAAGCCTAATTTTAGCATCATCCAAATCAAAAAAACTAATTCATTTAAATCGATTAGCAACTTTCACAAATAACAATAAATAAGTTCAATAGCTACAAACAGATTTTATAACACCTATCAACATTTCACAGCCATAAATAGTCATTTCTCGTTAACATAGCCTAAATCATAACAAAGAGCTTATATCTACACAATAGCAGATTCAACAAAGCCTAAAACATTCAAATTGGTTAACATTTAACAATCATAAATCAACCTATCACATAACCTATATAGCTTATTCAAAACGATACAAAACAACATCGACATAACTAAACTACAACAAATCACTCAAAGTTGACAATCACAAAACAACATCGACATAACTAAACTACAACAAATCACTCAAGGCTACACAATAATAGATTCAGTTAGATGCAAAATATTCAAATCGCTTAACATCTAGCAATTATAAACCACAAATCCACAACATAGCTTAGTTAAAACAAAATCACATGTGTTTCAATTTATACGCAAAGAGTAAATCACACGTGATTACATTTTTCCATAAGAAAAAAAAAAAAAAAAAAAAGCATAATCACACGTGATTTTACCTCCAAAATCTTGTACATCATCTTCTAGATCTGAATTTCTGGTTCATCACCTTCTTCTACTTCAATTACCTCTATTTCTTTCATGTTGTGTTCAATTAACTAATTTTAAACTATTATTAGATCACGGCGGATGGCATAGCAACAGCGGACGACGGAGCGATGGCGGACGGTGGAGCGACGGCGGACGGTGGAGCGGCAGCGGACGGCGTATCAATGCTGGATCAACAGATTGACGGTGGATCAACGGCAGATCGACGGCTCATCGGCTACTAATCAATGGTGGGTTGAGGGTGATATGGAGGATTGACGATGACGACAGTTGATGGCGATTTTGTGTGTGTTTATGTGGTTTTGTGTGTGTTTATGTGGTTTGTGTGTGTTTTTTGTTAAGTGAGAATTTTAGAAGAACCGTAACTTTTTTTTGTTAGAATGAAAGTAGATTTAGATTTTTTTTTTTCTTTTATAGTGGACAAATTTGACCTTATTGTGTGATTGGATGCTTTCATCACAACCATTGGATCAAAGTTAAACTAAAAGCCAGGATTGACCCATTTGATCTTTAAAGAATGCATGATCTTTCAGGATCTCACCTCCCCTTAGTCTTTTTATTTGCTTTGTCCAGGTCAGTTAATAACAAAAAATTGACATATTTGATATCCAACAGGGAAAGAACTCATGACATCCTAGATGGACAATCAAACACTAGAGCTAATAGCAGTTT
>JARVZY010002175.1:0-132000 GCA_030686995.1 Artemisia argyi
TGTTGTAAAACCAGAATCCAAACACCCCTTAACCTCACCTATTCCTGAAAAAACTCCTTTGTATACCTCCACATTCTTCAAAAAGTCTTACTCCTCCAATATACTTCTAAACCTTCCTTTGATTGAGGATTTTCAACTGAACTCCCCATTCCTTTGTCACAGCTCTAACCTCAACAGAATTTTTGACATGAATACTCAGTAGCTGCATTCTGACACTGTCTTCAATTACTCTGACAATCTCAGCAGAACTTTTCTTCTCAGTTGTGAAGATTCTGGTATTTCTTTCTCTCCATACGTGGTAAACAATTGTAGCCGACACCATTTTCCTAACCACACTTCTGATGTTGTTATTACAGGGCAGATCAGAAGATTCTGGTATTTTTTTTTATCACTTTAACTGAACTTGCATTCCCATTTAGAAGCATAGTGATTGCTCGTAATAACTTTTATGAAATTCTTATTACAGTGTTATAGAGGTAACTTATAAATCTTGCACATCCATTTTCTTCGCATATGGGCCGTTTAGCTTCGGTGTTTATCTCACCATTGGTGAAAGCTCTTAAGGTACATTGTTAAATGATGCTGAGAAGTACCTTGCACCAAGCATTGCAGATAAGCATGGACATTTTACATACATGTCCATTAATGGCTCGTGGTGGAAAAACACTGGATATAAGTTTTAGTTAATGGTTGTCACTTGTCACCGTTAATGTTTAATGATCGAATTGTAGATTCTGAAACTTCATATAAGATGGCATTCTTGTTCTTAATATCCTATGATTTTATAATTTGGCTAAGCGAAATTTGTAAGATCCATCATAAGATTTTTCTATACACAAGATTTTATGTTAGATAGCGGTTTCATTATAGAATTGTAAGATCTTGATTCGATCTTGTATGCTTCTGGTTCCTCACACTAACTAACTAATAAACTATAATAAAAACTTTGTTAAAGTAGTACAATAAACAAGCGCAGTTAACTAATAAGTGTTTTACGATTCTAAAGTTGTATAGATTGTTTACTAAAGAGTTAACGGCCTAAAATTTTGAACACTAGGTTAGACAAATTAGTATTTTAAACCCACATAAGTTGCATTTCAGAATTGTGTTTAAATTCTAAAACTTTTTTTTGTCTCAATTTTGATACACTTGAACACCTAAGTGGAATCATTCGATCTTCATTTTGCAAAGACAAAAATAATTTAGTATAAACAAACTTGTAATCGTTTGCTAGAACCCATTTTGAAGTGTGGCCCAAACTAGTAACAAGTAGCCCAACAAATTGTTAGCTTATAATTGGTGTTAAAAGCCCAAAATAACAAGTATTGTTAAATGTTAAAAGGTGGTGTTGTATCAGCGATTGTTTTCGTTAGTGTGATGTCCCTTGCTTGCTTGCTTGCTTTTAAAATATGCATGCACGTTTGAAAATTACATAAGCAACAAGTTATATATCATCGGTAGAATGGCTATTATTAACAAGACAAAAATACACCGTTGGTCCTTAAACTTTCCACAAAGCATCGCCATGCACCATAAGTTCTGAAAATCGTCGTGGTGCGTCCAAACCTCAAGGTTTTGAGGCCGATTGCGTCCTTTGACCTGAAATTCTAAGGTCAACGCCCATTTTTAGTTATATCATCAAGGGTATAATAGATCAAACACATTTTCAACCATATTGTGCCTTAGTTGTTGTTTCCCTGAAGTTACTAAACATGGATCTTGATGGAAATTGACTATATTAGTGTGTTCTTTCCTCAGATGGTGTATTGTTAACATCTCGTTAAGTAAGAAATTACTAAATTATATCATGACTAAGTGGAACTCACTTTTACTATGGCAAAAAGTCATAAGTTGCCGAAAAGAGAAAGCTGATGTAACGGGTAAAATGAAGGTCGTTGGTGATCGTGTGCTGCCTGACACCAGATCTTGATGGAAAAGAAACCACATTGAGATGCATGTTATTGTTTAGGTCGGATTTGTATTTTTATAGTATTATAGATTGTCTTGAAAGAAACAAAACAAACAATTGTACTATTGTTCTTTGCTAAAATGTCACGTAGAGCATCTGGTGCGGAGGTTGGATCGCCGTCACTGTCCTAGGTGGCACCTTCGCCGTGCTCGCCGCCACACCAAGGCAGCTCGCCGTTGGTCGTCGTCTAGGTTATACTCGTGGCCACAACGAGCATATAATCTGACAAAATGGCAGCGCCTTTCTTTTTCTTTTTTTTTTTTGTTGGGTTTTATATCTTTTTCTTTTTCTTTAGGTTTTCTTTCTAAACTTGTGTTTGCATTTTGCATTTTGCAGGTATAGTGTGTGTGTGTTTGCAGGTGAAAGATGAAAGGTGAAGAAGAAGACTAACTATGTTTTTGTTGTTTTGGTCGTTGTAGTTTCGTTTATTTGCAGTTTTGGTCCTTGTGGTTTTCTTATCAATATTTACAGTTTTGGTCCTTTGTTTATTTGCAAGTTTTTTTTTTTTTTTTTTTTTTTTTTTTTTTTTTTTTTTTTTTTTTTAGCAGCTTAAATTTTTTCAAAATATAACCATAATATTTTAATTTTAGTTATTTTTGTTTTGATTTAAATAAATTTAATTTGATTGAAAAATGAATAAAAAAATTAAAGGTGTAAGTGGTGAGGCCCAAATGAAGAGGTTGATGTTAGTTGTTTAGTGAGAGAGGGGGTTAGTTGTGAAGAGGTGTTGGGTGATGTGACACACGTGGGACCCGAATGAAGAGCACAAGCTAGCCATAAACACTTGATGCTCGTATAACAATTAGTCCACTACCATATCTCCCTCGTCACTTTTGAAGCCGGCAGGCCGAAGCCCATTAGATACTTTAGAGCTTTTACATATACATTAGTAACTTGGTCCATTTCTATACTTTGGTCTTCAATAAAGTGATAAACTATCAATGTTTAACTTATCATAGAAAACAAATTAATTTATTATTATTATTATTATTTTTTAAAACGACACCACACTTGAAATCCAACCCCCGAGTTAAACCATCCAAATGGCCAGGCCTCAGGACCCGAACCACTAGGAGAGACCCGCGAAGGGAAACCCCTATAACTCACGGCTTCGCACTAGGAGGAGAACATGATTTTTTTGTCTCTTGCGAGACTTGAACCCTGTGTAAAACCTCCCCTAAGCTCCAGAAGGAGCCCAGGTGGCCAACTAAACTAAGCCAATTGGTTAGAAAACAAATTAATGCTTAAGTAAATTTTTATAAGTTAAGAATATGAACGTATATACTAGTTGTGGTTATCAGCTTATAGATATTTATAAGTGTGGTAGCATGCTTAATTGTCTTTAACATTCGCCTTGTTTAAAATGGTAGAAACGTCAATGTAAATGTAAATGAGCAAAAGTGAGATGTTATCATTTTCCTCTTTACAAAGTTTTGATAACGTACAAAAGTTGAACTACCTGTTTTTTTTTTTTTTTTTTTTTTTTTTTTTTTTTTTTTTTTCTCTTTTCTCTTTTCTCTTCTTCCTCTTTCTCTCTCTCTCACAATTACTCATTTTTCTCCAAAAACAAATTATTACGGAGTACAAAATTTCTGATTAAGTCAATTATGACAAAGTTCCATCTCTACGACTTTACAAGGAAAAATTAAATACAATATATAAATTGATTTTCACAGCAAAAAATAATAAAGATTGAGAGCATTTTTTTTTTTTTTTTTTTTTTTTTTACATAATTCACAAGAGTTGATTTGAGATGTTTCTGTTATACTATTGTTTTTTCTTTTCATTTTGTTAGTTTATATCCAAATTCAACTTGTTGCTCGATTAACTAGTCCTTTTTCGTCCTATCATTCGTAATTTATTTGGTATAAAATTGGTGATGGTAGGTCTATTTCTGCTTGGTTTGATAATTGGAGTTCGATTTACAGTTAGAGAGATCTATAGAGCAGGCTTTAATATGTCATCGAAGTTAGCGGAGGTTATTTCTAATAATGCATGGAAGTGGCTCATGAATCGGGAAGTGAGGTATCCGAATATTTTTCATGATACTGTTCCTAGTTGCATACGGACCTTAGCGAAGACCGGTGAGAGCCACGGCCTTCCAAAAACTTTTAGGTTTTACTTATATTTATTTAAAGAAAATACTATTTTGACTCTCCCAAATTATCTGATATAGCACTCGACCCTCTCAACATAACTTATGTGATAACTTTTTAACATAACTAAAGTGAATGTTATCACTTTTTATTAGTACTATTAAGTTGTCTTCTTTCATAGTATGCCCAAATTTCATTAATTGCATGGCCCATATGTGATAACTTTTAAAAAGATGACTCGTATAGCAAAAAGTCAATTATTAAGTTGGCATGTGTTTACTCTTGAAACAAAGAATGAAATATTGATACTCATTTAGCCAATAAAAGTTTTATACGGTTTGTAGTTGGCTTATGATTTATCAATTTTATGTTGAGTAAACTGCAAAAATGGTCCATGTGGTTTCCTGAGATTGCAAAATTAGTCACTGTGGTTGGCTAATTGCAGGCGGCCTCCCTGTGGGGGTAAACTTCACATCATTTTGGTCCCTGGTTTTAACTGGCGTTAAATAATTCCGTTAGAAGTTACACATTTAGCCCCTGTGGCCCATGACCATTGCAGTGTGCATCCTTCTTTCGTCCCTTTTACGTTTTCATCCGTTTTTACGCGTTTTCGTCCGTTTTCGCGTGTTTTCGTCTGTTTTTTATGGTTTACTATGTCTTTTTTTTTTTACTTTTTCGTATGTTTATTGACGTTTTCGTCTGTTTTTTTACATTTTCGTCCGTTTTTTATGTTTTCGTCCGTTTCATTACGTTTTTGTCCGTATTTTTACGTTTTCGTCTATTTTTTTTTACGTTTTCGTCCGTTTTTTTTACGATTTCATCCGTTTTTTTTAAGTTTTCGTCCGTTTCTTTACGTTTTGCTCCTTATTTTTACGCTTTCTTCTGTTTTTTTTTACGTTTTCATCTATTTTTTTTATGTTTTCGTCTGTTTTTTTACGTTTTCGTCTGTTTTTTTACGTTTTCATCTATTTTTTTATGTTTTCGTCTGTTTTTTTTACGTTTTCGACTGTTTTTTTTTTACGTTTTCATCTATTTTTTTTATGTTTTCGTCTGTTTTTTTACGTTTTCGTCTGTTTTTTTACGTTTTCATCTATTTTTTTATGTTTTCGTCTGTTTTTTTACGTTTTCGACTGTTTTTTTTTTACGTTTTCATCTATTTTTTTATGTTTTTGTCTGTTTTTTTACGTTTTCGTCTGTTTTTTTACGTTTTCATCTATTTTTTTTTAATTTTTTTCGTCTGTTTTTTTACGTTTTCGTCTGTTTTTTTACGTTTTCATCTATTATTTTACGCTTTAGTCCGGTTTATTATGTTTTCGTCCATTTTTTTACGATTTCATCAGTTTTTTTTTACGTTTTCGTCTGTTTTTTTACGTTTTCATCTATTTTTTTTTTTATTTTTTCGTCTGTTTTTTACGTTTTCGTCTGTTTTTTTACGTTTTCATCTATTATTTTACGCTTTAGTCCGGTTTATTACGTTTTTGTCTATTTTTTTTACGACTTCATCTGCTTTTTTACGTTTTCTTATGTTTTTTTCTTTTATATTTTCGTTTTCATCTATTTTTTTTATGTTTTTGTCAGTTTCATTATGTTCCCATTCCTTGTTCTTCATTGCCATTCATCATGAAGCAGACAAAAACATAAAAAAATGGACGAAAACGTAAAAAAACAGACGAAAACGAAAAAAAAAAACTGATGAAATCGTAAAAAAATGGACGAAAACATAATAAACCGGACTAAAGCGTAAAATAATAGATGAAAACGTAAAAAAACAGACGAAAACGTAAAAAAACAGATGAAAAAATTAAAAAAAAAATAGATGAAAACGTAAAAAAAACAGACGAAAGCGTAAAAAAACAGACGAAAACATAAAAAAATAGATGAAAACATAAAAAAACAGACGAAAACGTAAAAAAAACAGACGAAAACATAAAAAATAGATGAAAACGTAAAAAAACAGACGAAAACGTAAAAAAATAGACGAAAACATAAAAAAATAGATGAAAACGTAAAAAAAACAGACGAAAGCGTAAAAATACGGAGCAAAACGTAAAGAAACGGACGAAAACTTAAAAAAAACGGATGAAATCGTAAAAAAACGGACGAAAACGTAAAAAAAATAGACGAAAACGTAATGAAACGGACGAAAACATTAAAAACGGACGAAAATGTAAAAAAACAGACGAAAACATCAATAAACAGACGAAAAAGTAAAAAAAAAAAGACAGAGTAAACCATAAAAAACAGACGAAAACACGCGAAAACGGACGAAAACGCGTAAAAACGGATGAAAACGTAAAAGGGACGAAAGAAGGATGAACGCTGCAATGGTCATGGGCCACAGGGGCTAAATGTGTAACTTCTAACGGAATTATTTAACGCCAGTTAAAACCAGGGACCAAAACGATGTGAAGGTTACCCCCACAGGGAGGCCGCCTGCAATTAGCCAACCACAGTGACTAATTTTGCAATCTCAGAAAACCACAGGGACCATTTTTGCAGTTTACTCTTTTATGTTTAACAAGTATATGACCAATAATAATTGAGTTCTTATGGAATTGAAGCCTAGCTTCCTAACCTTTTTTCTAAACCAAAAAAAAAGTGTTAATATTCTTTCATTTAGAACTTATAGGATCTTTGTCATTCATCTGTCTTTCATATATAAGACATTTTATAACGTCTAAATGCAAAAGTTGTTGTTGCGATATGGCAAAAAATAAATAAATAAACAAAAATAAAAAAAATTCCGGCCCTTCTTAACTTGAATTTCTGGCTCCGTCCCTGCTTACGGACTGATTTCATAAAACTACTTGGATCTTGATAGCTTCATTTATGTCCTTAAAGATACAAACACGATAGACACACACCAAAGATACATAAAAAGATGCATGAATCTATTCATTGCAATTGACACTAGTAGAATAATAGGATAATCGTGTTATGCTTTTTGAAAGACGAGAAGTTTTTGTATTTGAAATGCAACAATCAACACCGGATAATAGTAGAATCATAGTACCACAACGTATATCATACTTGAATATCATGATAACATGAAATTAAACATGATAGCGTTGAAAAGGGCTTGCCGCTTGGTACCTTTGTCTTTCTCCTTAGCTCTTGACATTTCAAAATGGGCAAATAATTAAAAAAAAAATATCATATTTGCCACAATTTCTTTTTGTCGGTAGCGAACAATTTTTTTGCTTTTGTGTGTACTTTTCTTTCAAATTCATCATTTTTGGAGTATTTTGCGAAATTTTTGAACACTTTTGCCCCTCTTATCTAATTTTTTTTTCTCGAAAGGCAAAAATGTCACATAGTACCCTGAAAAGATTGAATTTGAAAGAAAAGAACCCACAAAAGCAAAAAAAAAATTGTTCGCTACCCACAAAAGAAAATGGTAACAAGTATGATACTTTATATTTCACTAACCCATCAAATACAAGTTTAGTTGGTTTTGCAGATGCAGGATATATGTCTGACCCTCGTAATGGTCGATCTCAAATTGGATATGTATTTACAAGTGGAGGAACTGCGATTACATAGCGTTCAGTAAAGCAGACAATCTTAGCAACTTCATCCAGCCACGCAGAAATTCTAGCAATCCATGAAGTAAGTTGAGAATGTGTTTGGTTAAGAAGTGTGACACAACACATGCGTAAATCATGTGGTATTTCTTTCAAGAAGGAGACACCAACAATTTTGCATGAAGATAATGCAACATCTATTGCTCAACTTAAAGAAGAATATATCAAGGGTGACAGGACATATTTTACCAAAATTATTTTTCACGCATGACTTACAGAAGAATGGTGATATTATTGTTCAACAAGTTCGTTCAAGCGACAATTTGATAGATCTATTTACAAAGGCACTTCCTACCTCAACATTTAGGAACTAAGTCACAACATTGGGATGCAGCAACTCAAAGAGCTCAAGTGAAATAGTCATCAGAGGGAGACAATACGCGCTGCACTCTTTTTGTCCTTAGTCATGGTTTTGTCCCACGGGGTTTTCCTGACAAGGTTTTTAATGAGGCAGCATTTCCTAAGCGTATTAAAAATATGGACATCCAAGAGGGAGTGTTATGGATCATTATTAGTGGATGTCCATATAGTCTATAAGAGGCCCACGGCCCAGTTAGCTATTAGGGTTTTTACCCTACTGTTTATCTTATATATACCCCATGTATATCTGACATTATAGATTAATTGAAGAATACATTTCAATCTCTCAATTCTTGTATTCACAACAATTATAAAAATATAGAAAATAAAAGTAAGAAAAAATTAATAACAAACAAAAGAGACATTAAGAGGTGTTAACTCACCCATTCCACATCTAGTTTCATAAGATGTTTTTGCCTCTTACTGCCTCTGAATGATCAGAAAAAATAAACGTTCTTAACGCTGGTTGCCTCTTACCGCTTCTGAATGACATGAAAAAAACAAACACTCTTAATGACCTAAATATCTGACCACGTCTGAATGAGTCAGATTAAGATGCTATTAAGAGATATTTTTTGAAAAACAAACACCACCTTAGTCTTTAAATGCATAAACAAATTAACCAAAAAGATTTGTAGGTCTATCATTAGGTCTAAGAAGAATATATACGCAATTATAAGTTTTTGAGTCTTTGGAAAGATATATATATATATATATATATATATATATATATATATATATATATATATATATACACACACATACTTAATTTGTTTAGTAAAAACAATGTTACATTACGACAAGAAAACTTCAAATTACCCAAATTACAAGTTGCAAAATTTAAACTTTTTGAACTTGTAAAAAAACATACCATTAACGTTTCTTTAAAAAGTGAGCAATTAACGTTCTGCTTAGTAGAGACATACTAAAAAGAGAACAATCATACTACGAGACATAAAGTATGTTTGGCAAAACTAGCTGTAGCTGTATGTTGTAAGCTGTAAACTGCAAAGCTGTTAACTTGAGCTACAAGTTGTATCATTTTTTTTAATAAAAGTGTTTGGTAATTTAGCTGCTAAATGTAGTTATAAGATGTAAAATGATATAAAAAGACATATTTATAATTGTAAACAAATTTTCGGAAGGTATATAAGTAATTTAAAGTTTTAATAGCTCCAAATTATTTAAAAAGCTTCATGAATAAACTTTTAATTTAGGAGCAATTTGATTGAAATAAAAGCTTGAAGTTAATGTATTCAAACGGAGCTACTTATTTTAGAAGAGATTATTTTTATAACAAAAAGCTAACATCTTCTTAAAAATCTCGGATCATGCCAAACAGGCCCATATTAAAAAGAAAATAAATAAATAAAATAACTAGAAAATAGAGTAGGGATCGGATGATAATTAAAACAAAAATAATAATGATAAGAAGTAATCTTATAGCCTTAGATTTAAGTGATCAATGACTTAAATTTAGTAATGGCAAAATGATAAATAAAAGGAATTTTATTGACATGATTAAGGGCAAGAAGGTAAATTTTGTATGTTCTCTTTCTCATATTTCAAAATAGGCTAATAGTCTGAAAATGCATCAAACTTGTCATTTTTTTTTGTATGCATTAAACTTTTAATTTTCCTATTGTAGTATCCAACTTTCTTAATTTTCCTAGTGTATGAATCCAACTTCCTTAATCATCCTATTATATACATCCAACTTCCTTAATTTTTATATTCATAGGCATACAACATCCTTAATTTTCTTATTATCACGTTACTTTTTCCCTCTACAGACCTACAATAGAAAAATTATGAAAGTTGGATGCTACAATATGAAAATTAAAAGTTTAATGCATACAAAAAGAAAAGATGATAAGTTTGATGCATTTTCAGACCATTAGCCATTTCAAATTTTCAAGGTTTTCTTATACGAACCATTCGAAGAACTTTAAATGCATCTGCTATTGCTTAATTATATTATTTTGCATCTTCGTTATCAAGATGCATCTATGAAGATGAGTCACCAAAATCATACTCTTATAATATAAGATGCATCTCTTCTAATAATAATCAACACAAATCTAAGGTGTCATATGCATTTTTTTTTCTTAAGGATGCACTTACAGTTAAGTTATCTAGAAATTGAAAAATAGATGCAATCCAATTTCGTTAAAACGTAACTATCACATGCAAATTGGATATTAATTATATTAAAATTAAATTTAGATGCAAACAAAATATAGATGCAACTAAAATCAAACGCGTCCTTTTATGTACTGTATTTAAGATTAACAAATCACAATCTACATGCATCTATTTTGTTCATGGTCTGGAAAATGAAAAATAAATCGTGACATGAGAAGTAAAAGGGAGGAGCACAATATTTGATCGTTACAACATCCGGAAAGTTTCCACTTTCCAACCAGCATACAAGAAAAACAAATTCACATGCATCACCCTACCATTTTAATATATTAATGTTTTAATTTTCACATTCTCTCTACACTAAACTTCAACAAACCTCCTTTAATTTGAGTCCTTCAATTTTGTCTATCTATTTTAACTTAACATTAATCTAAAATTTGATGCCCTCAAAATTTTGATGCCCTAGGTCGTTGCCCACCTCGCCTAGAACCAGGGTCGTCCTTCATCACAATATATATATATATATATATATATATATATATATATATATATATATATATATATATATATATATATATATATATATAGTGTATCTTTATTTTCAGAACCCTGTTAATTTCGGGAACTGCGAGAACTCTAATTTTGCATTAGAAAACATGCATGTTCATTCATATAAAACAAGTATGTTTTCTTACATACACCTTAATATACATACATGCATAACATACATGTTCATATAAAAACCTATTAAGTGCAACAAATCAATGCAAAATGGTTTTATTTTTAGAACCCTGTTAAGTGCGGGAACTGCGAGAACTCCAATTATGCATTGGAAAACATACATGTTCATATAAAATATGTATGTTTTCTTACATACACCTTAATACGCAGGCATGTGTATTAAGGTGTATATAAGAAAACATACATGTTTTATGTGAACATGCATGTTTTCTAATGCAAAATTAGAGTTCTCGCAGTTCTCGCACTTAACAGGGTTCTGAAAATAAAGCCCCATATATATATATATATATATATATATATATATATATATATATATATATATATATATATATAAGAAGAGTTATGGTATGATATTTTTCATGTATATATTCTAGGATTGAACTTAATGAATTATTGAGATATACTCACAAAATGACGATCGTAATGACATTTTGTTAAACAAGACCACTCGGTAGTATGTATGTGTGATCTTTCAAGATATTTTGATCGATTAGAACACGGAATACTATCATAAAAGAGAGGACCACAATATTTCAAAAAGTGTTAGTCAACATCCCCTACAAGTTATTTTCCAACCAGCATGCAAGAAAAATAAATTTATTTATTTAATTCCCAAAATTTATTTATTTAGTCAACATCCCCTACAAGTTATGCAAGAAAAACAAATTTATTTATTTAGTCAACATCCCCTACAAGTTATGCAAGAAAAACAAATTTATTTATTTAATGTTTTAATTTTCACGTTCTTTCTTCAATAAACTTGAATTATTCTTCTTCCCAAAGCTTTATATTGTATATATACCATTTTTTAGATATGCTGCTTCTTCAATTTTGTCTAACTATTATAACGTAACATGAATCTAAACTTTGATGCCCTCAAAATTTTGCTGCCCTAGGCTGTCGCCCACCTCGCCTAGAACTAGGGCCGTCCTTCATCACAATTGTTATATATATAAGAAGAGTTATGGTATGCAAATTTTCAAGTATGTATTGTAGGATTGAACTTAATGAATTATTGAGATATACTCGCAAAATGACGATCGTAATGACATTTTGTTAAACAAGACCACTCGGTAGTATGTATGTGTGATCTTTCAAGATTACACAGAGGTAATTTATTCATGCATGAAACTTTATTGAGTTGACAAATATACCCTCAACTATGTTATGCATTTCCTTTTGTTTGCCATCAACTCTCAACTTTTGGTCTACCCTCCAACTCTCATCATATACAGCCTCTTTCATTACGTACTCTAATCCAGTGCCTCCACTTCCGGCCATCTCTGTTGTAACCAAAGTTCCATTTTCGGCCACCTCAATCCTATATGACTGTATCACGGTCGTCCTTCCGCCACCACCACCAATCTTAAAGCCTCGGTTATATCTATTTTTTTGTACCTAGGATTGTTTAAAATGACTGATGATGCTCTTTTATGTAGAAAACTTATAAAACTAAAAGAAATAGAAATGAACACCATTTGTGATAATGTCATAATTTATAATATTTACAAGTTTCATATAAATGTGAATATGTTACACACTTACATGACAACTAACATTCATGTTTGTAACTTCTAAGTTGTTTGTTATCAAGAGAAGTGTATACAATATCAATGTTGCATATGATCATAACATGTGCACGTGTGCATGTGAAGTGATATGTGCTACTGGGTTATCTATCTATTGTTTTTGCATGGAATAAGGGCACGTCTACCCACGTTTGAGTCAGTCACATTTACTTGGTCATGTTTGAACTTTTATTTCGGTATTTCCTAGTTTACTGCAGTAGTGGTTAAGTAGTTTCCTATTTTCTCGTCTAGAGTCGTTTGCATGTAAGCCTATTTAAAGGCCACTTCGTTTGTTTAAAATGCACTGAAACTTTGAGTAGTAATTCATCTGATATACCTTGTACCTCTTACAAGTGGTATCAGAGCGAAATACTTTAAAATTCATTCAGTGAGAGAAGAGAGGCATTTCAAATGGCGTCTGAAGGAAGCAGTTCTCAAGCACCGATCGTCCCAAAGTTCGACGGCGATTACGATCATTGGAGTCTCGTGATGGAAAACTTGTTTCGATCAAATGAGTACTGGGGTGTTATCGACCCAGGTTTCGCTGAACTTGAGTCGTTTACCCAACTCTCTGCTGCACAGCAGAAGACACTAGACAAGATGAGACTGAAGGACTTGAAGGCTCGAAATTTCTTGTTTTACTCCATTAACAAGAATATTTTGAGAACCATCACACAGAAGAAAACCGCGAAACAACTCTGGGATGCCATGAAGGTGAAGTACCAAGGGAATGCACGTGTCAAGAGGGCACAATTGCAACGCCTAAGGAGAGAGTATGAGATGCTGGAGATGAAGACAGGAGAGTCGGTGACCGACTACTTTGGAAGGGTGATGACGGTCTCTAATGAGATGAGTTCGGCTGGGGAAGACATGCCGGAAGTGAAGATCGTCGAAAAGGTACTAAGAACTTTGACAGAAAATTTCAATTATGTGGTTTGCTCTATTGAGGAGTCGAAGGACATAGACAAACTTACTGTTGATGAGTTACAAAGTTCATTACTCGTCCATGAGCAGAAACTGAAGCCAAGGGCGAGTGATGAACAAGTGATGAAAGTTGAGAATGACAACGGCACGGGGAGAGGTCGCGGAAGGGGAAGAGGAACCTCTAACCGGGGTCGAGGCCGAGGTCAAGGAAGGGGACGTGGCGAGTACACGTTCGAGTGCTATCGTTGTCACAAACTTGGGCATTTTCAATATGAATGCCCCGAGAATGAAAGAGCTGCAAACTATGCTGAATTTGATGAATCGAAAGAGTTGGTGCTGAAGGCCCAAGTAGAAGATGTGGACCGTCCCATCAAGGGGACGTGGTTCCTTGACTCAGGGTGTTCGAATCACATGACAGGGATAAAGGGGTGGTTCGTGCACCTTGATGAAAACTATCAAAATACAGTAAGGCTGGGAAACGACTTAAGGTTAGAAGTAAAGGGGCTGGGTGACATAAAATTTGAGGTTGGAGGAAGGGTACTGTTGGGAATTCTGTTAAGTAAGAATTCTGCTGCTGTTTCTGCTGTCGGTTCCTGCTGAAGGTTTGGTTCCTGCTGAAGCAGTATATCTGCTGAAGACTAGTTTCAGCATTATTAGTTTCTGCGGATTTAGTATTCCCGTATTTTATGTATTATTAGTTTGGATATGCATGAGTTTATTTAGGAAGTGATAATGCATATCTTTTAGCAGTTTTAGAATATACGTTTCTTGTGAAACGGTTTAGGGTTCCTTGTGTATAAAAGGAACACACGATTATGTATTATTTAAGTTTTTAGAAAACACTCTTATTATTATTGAAACGATCCATAGAGGATCAAGAGTTCTTAGTATCAATCTTGTGTTTTGTTTCCGCTTTAAAAATACAAGTTACAGAGATTGTCTATTAGTGTGTTATTGATTACAGTGACATAACTAACGATTCTAGAGTGCTCAAGTAGATCTATCAAGGTCTAATAGTTTCAACAAGTGGTATCAGAGACTCGAGAGAGTCTCTGTCATACTAAGAAACACAAACCTTACACCTTAAGAATCCAAACAAATCAACAACCATGCCTGGATCTGATGATG
This sequence comes from Artemisia argyi, assembly GCA_030686995.1. NCBI lineage: Eukaryota > Viridiplantae > Streptophyta > Magnoliopsida > Asterales > Asteraceae > Artemisia > Artemisia argyi. The sequence continues at coordinate 14,516 of JARVZY010002175.1, forward strand.
ATGCTGATACAACCCAAAACATTAACACCACTTCTCTTCAACAACTCACCCTCTCTAACAGTAATGCTAAGTTTCCATACTTGAAGAATGCTGAAGAATATCATCTGTGGTCCATGAAGATGCAGAACTGGATCACAAACATAGATTGGAATCTGTGGGAGATTGTTAAAAATGGGAACAGCCTGAAGAGGCATGTTACAGATGCCGATGGAGTTGTTACAATTGTAGGTCCCAGAACTGCTGAAGAGATTCTGGCTGTGCAAAGGGAGAGCAAGGTAAGAACAATTCTGCTCCAAGCTATACCTGATGACCATATGGGTGACTTCCACTTTATGGAGGATGCCAAGGACATTTGGATGGCTATAAAAGCTAGATTTGGTGGGAATGATGAATCAAGAAGGTTGCAGAAGTCTATGCTAAAGCAGAAATTCCAAGAATTTCATATATCTGAAGAAGAGGGAATTCATAAAGGCTATGACAGGTTTCATCAGATCTTAAGTCAACTTAATCAGTTGAAGGCTAGACCTGACAATGAGGACTGCAATGCTAAGTTTCTGAGATCTTTGCCACCATCCTGGTTGCAAGTTAGTATTGCTCTCAAAACAAAGGGTGGCTTGGACTTAATCTCTTTTGATGACCTCTACAACAAGCTCTGTTGATACAAAAGTTGGGCGTACCTGGTTGTTGGGCTTTGCTCTTATATCAATTGGATCCTTAGCACTTTGTTACCTGCGTACTAAGAAAAGAGAATAACACCGTTAGACTTATCGAGGGATTGTCTCCCCCGATTAGACTCCGGCGTGAGAGTAAGTAATCGAATTTAGGTTTTAGTTTAAGAGTTTAGGGATTCCGTGAATCGTACCTTGAATGAGAATCGTATGATTCTATATATAGGGGCTAAGAAACCGTGTTTCTTGCTCCTTACTCTTCGCACGCGTGGTGCTTATCCGAGGTAAGGATATCTATTCCTTGAATAGATGATCCTTATCGGATATCCGGTGAGTTAGATTGGGCCTTTGGGCTTCGTGAGCCCAAGCGTTGATACCACGGCCCATACCATTTGTCATGGTAGCCCATTCGTGATGGGCTTAAGTGTAAGTAATGTCTATCATTTGGGCTTGTGGCCCATTTATAGACTATACGTCATCATGTCCCCCCAGTCTAGTGTGCGCGGCTCGTAGCCGCGGATACTAGACTAATATGAACAGCGGTAAGCGTAGCGGGAAAAAATAGAAATATTGCCGCCCATTTAAAATGCAATGCACTTAGTCATAGGTATTTCAAACGCATACCTCGTAAATCGGGGGTATTATCCACGTGGCCCTCGTAAAACGGGAAAAAGTGATGTACCGGTTCAGTTCCAGCCACACGTTTTTGTTAGTGGGATACACGTGGAGATGATCTAGGGTTTTTACCACCCTATATAAGAGTCACCGCCCCCCTTTTTTACACTCACATAGTAAAAACACACACACATCCACTATTCATCTTCTTCTTCATTTCTAGAGCGTTTTTTTGCAAGAAAAACCTTTTAACCCTCGTAGGTAATTTGTGCGTCTGCTTAGGTTTAAGATGAAAATGGTCGCTCAGTTAGATGAGTTTCGCTCAGCGATGTCCATTGAGGACGTTACGCAGTTCACTTCTGACTATTTCGTGCCTTTGGATGTACGTCCAGAGGCTCCAGATGTCGATGCGTGCGTAGCTGACTTCCCCGAAGGGAAGATAGGGCTATACACGAAATTTTTTGAGTACGCGAATTACCGCGTTCCCATCTCCATATTTCTGAGCGATTTGCTCAATCATTATCGCCTTCACATCTCCCAGCTGCACTGTATAGGTGCGGCAAAGGTGTCGAATTTTGAAATAAACTGCCGTTTGTTGGCGATAGAACCCACTGTGGACTTATTCCGCTCCTTTTACCACTCAACGTGGTCAAACGGTTGGGTCTCCTTTGCGAAGCGCCCGGGGGCGTTTCAGTGTTACACGGAGAAGGTTGACGCGCTCAAGAATTGGAGGGAATTTTTCTTTTGGGTAGACGACGTGGTCTTTCCCTCCGATTTTGAGTTCTATACTCAAGCGACCCTACCAAGGGATGGGCGCCCCGCACCCGGTTCCTATAGGATTGCTGACGCGCAGACGTTAAATGCCAATCGATTGGCCATTAACCCTTATCCGGAGGAGTTTTTGGTTCATGTAGGATTGAGTCGCGCGTATTTTGGCGCAGCAGATGAGGTTCCCACTTTCCTGAGTGAGGATGGCCGGGGTGGGTGTTCATCCTTTGTAACTGTTTGTAAGTTTTTCATTCTTTATCTTCGCGCATTTACCAACTAATCTTTCGTTGTTTTCTTGCTTTATTTTTATATGTGCAGAGATGGATTTGTTCGCGGTGGTGAAGCTTGATAAGCCAAAGCAGGTGACCATAGGGGTTCGTCCGTTGAAGGATGGGGAGACGCCCCTACTCGACGCGACTGCGGGGCACTTGACTTCTCTGCCCTCGGCCACCCCTGAGAGTACGCCTCCACTCGTGGTGGAGCCTGTGCAGACCGTGGCTCCCGAGGTAGTGGCAGAGCCTGCTGAGAAGGTGGTGCCTGCGTTGGAGGCGGCGCACGAAGAGGCGCATTCAGGGTCGTCTGATAGTATTCAGATTCTGAAGCCTGAGGAAGTGCTGAGAGAGGAGGTTGCGCAGAACTTAAAGCGCAAGGGAGGGGCTGGAACCAGTGGCACCAGCAAGAGGCGTCGACGCGTCATCAAAGACGCAGAGTCGAACGCGGAAGAAACTTCGACCTCCGGCGCACGGTTGAAGGCTGATGCTTCTCCATTTCTGTAAGTGTGCATTCCTTCTCTTCTTTTTTTTTTGTTTTTTTTTTTTTTTTTTTTTTGCAATTACTTGTTGTAATTTTTTGTTAACTGTCTTTGTTCCGTAGGGATGACGACGCGAAGGACGATGAAGTATCCTCTCCGCAGAATGAAAACAAGGGAGAGGATACCTTGGCAGCTGATGGTGGTGAGGCGCAGCAACTTCTTGATGAGTTGGCTGCGACTACTGCCCGTCAGGCTGAGCTGGTGGCGCAGCTGAAGGGAAAGCGCGTTGGGGAGAGTCGTGCTCTGGCCCAGAAGGAAGAGGAGTTGGAGAAGCTGCGCGCGCAATTGGCGGGCGTGCAGGCTGAGCTCGGGGAGTCAAGGGCGTATGGGGAGAAGATGGCTCAGGACAAGATGAGCATCTTGGCTGATCTGCTACATGCGAGGGCGTGCAACGATCAGATAAAGGCCATGGCATCATGGTCTGTGTCGTTCCTTGAGGAAAAGAGATCTGAGCATTATGCTAGGCTTCAAGAATTCAAGGAGAACATGGAAAAGACGCTTGTGGCGTATGAGGAGAAGCTGCGTGCCCTTAGCATTGAGTACGACGAGGAGCTGTATCCTCATCTCATGTCTGTGATTGCTGAGCGCAGGTATTCTTACACCCTTATCTTTTAGAATTGTTTTCTTCACTCCATTTTATCTTATCTTGTTACCACTTTGTGAATGAAGGTGGTTGATCAGCCATGGGCTTCGTCTGGCAGCTCTAAGTACTTTAGAGTCTGCGAAGGTGGTGGAGGCCTTTGGGAAGGTTGTCCACTGCGCGATGGCGCGTGGCCGTTCGCAGGCGATGGAGGAGCTCCGTGAGGCCAAGTTGTTGGAGAAGGACTTGGCGGAGATTTCTGGTTATAGCTCAACGGCGTACGATGAGCTGGTGGAGGCGATGGCGGGGCTGAAGGTTCTTGAGCTGCCGCATATAGGGAAATTGGAGCGCGACCAAGATGACCCTATAGCTGTGCTGATGGCCGGTTTAACTTTGCAGCGCCATCTTAAGAAGAATGCGGAAGAGGAGTTAGACTATTATCTAAAACCTGATGTATCGCAGCTTCAAGTCCCAGTTTTTGCGCGGCCCCGTGATATCCTCAAGCCTTTTGCTCTGGAGAAGGAAGTCCCCTTGAAGGAGGTGCTGGAGCAACATGCGCAGAGGGCTGCTGTGAAGAAGGGTATCAAGGGCAAGGCCGTGATGTGCGGTATTGGCGCTGCACACCTTCCTAGATCAGATGGCGTGGCTGTAAGTGTTCCAACCGTATCGATGCAGGATGCCATAATCTTGAGTAAGTTGAAGGAAGGGAGTTCCGCCGCTCCAGAAGAGAGCCATGAGCACCGCCATAGCATATAGGTTGTTTGTGAACTTATGTATTTTGTCCTTGTAATTTAATAAATATGGAATAAAATACATTTTGTTATAAGCTCGTAACTTAAATACACTTGCATTGTTTGCTAAGTTTGATTATTTTACTAAGTCTTTTAAGTGCGTGACTTAAATATACTTGCATTGTTTGCTAAGTTTTATTTTTGACTAAGTCTTTTAAGTGCGTAACTTAAGTATACTTGCATTGTTTGCTAAGTTTTATTTTTGACCAAGTGTCTTGGCTCGTTATATTGCTAAGCTCGTACGGTGTACTTGGTATATGCGCATCCGTCGTGGGGTGCGCGTGTGAAACTTACTTTGACGTCTCAAGAGTAAGGCGCTTAGCAAGGATACGTGATCCAATGTTGATGGGTTTGCAACCCTCTTATTCAACGAGTAAATTAGTAGGTTAACTCATCCTTTATGCCTTCGTGGGTCTTTAAGTGGTGCATGCACGCCATGTAGGCAAAAAATATAAGATAGACAATATTGACATATATGCAATAAAGTAAAAGTGCGCTATGGAGTTAGCTAGAAACCATAACATTTTATTAATACTTGCAAATTTATTGAAAAGATAGAGAATAAAATTCCTAAGAAATAAAAGAAAGACAAACACTTATTGGGCACCTCGTAGGGTGTTTGTGTGTTTGTGTGAGGGCCGTAGCCTAAAAGTAACATCTTTTGAGATTGCAGATGTTCCAAGTGCGCGCCAGGTCTTGACCTTCCATATCGCGCAACCTGTATGCGCCGTTGCCGAGCGCGTCTGTGACCTCGTAGGGTCCTTCCCATTTGGGTCCAAGTTTGCCTGTGTCTTCTGCGTGGCTTGCGTCATTGGCGCGATAAACAAAGTCCCCTGGTCGAAATGAAGTGTTCTTGACTTTTGCATCATAATACTTCTTCATTTTTGCCTTGGCCTTTGCTTCTCGTATAGCTGCGCGTTCGCGTCTCTCCTCCAGTATATCTAGGTCTATGCGCCGTTCCTCGTCATTTGTCATGACATTGACTTCTGCTGTGCGTATAGTAGGCATTCCTATCTCAGCTGGTATGACGGCTTCTGTTCCATAGACTAAGGAAAATGGCGTGTCGCCAGTACTGGTTTTGATTGTTGTGCGATGCGCCCACAAGACATGCGAGAGTTCATCTACCCATCTTCCTTTATGTCTGTCAAGGCGCGCTTTTATGCCTTCGCCTAGACTGCGATTAGCGCGCTCAACTAGGCCATTGGTTTGTAGGTGTTTGACTGAAGCAAAGTGTTGTGTGATGTTTAATTGTGTGCACCAATCTTTGAATGGGTTATCACAGAATTGTTTTCCGTTGTCTGATACGATCTCGCCTGGTAGGCCGAAGCGACAGACAATATTGTCCCAGACAAAGCGTTTTACTTGGTTTCCCGTAATGTTCACCACAGCTTTTGCTTCAATCCACTTTGTAAAATAATCTATGGCTACGATGAGGAATTTTACTCCTCCCGCTGCGACGGGAAAAGGTCCTGCGATGTCGATACCCCATTTGTAAAATGGCCATGGTGAGGTGATTGGTGTTAGCTCGTGCTGTGGTCGGCGCGGAATAGGTCTATGTACTTGGCAGTTGCTGCACTTTCTTATTAGGTCGCGTGCGTCGCGGTGCATTGTTGGCCAATAGTATCCTGCCCTTAAAGCGCTTGCCACCACGGATCGCGGTCCTGAGTGCATACTACATGATCCAGCGTGAAGTTCGCGGAGTACATAGTCTGCTTGAAGGGGTCCAACACATCTGAGCCATGGTTGTAGGAAAGATCGCCGATAGAGTACGTTGTCGCGGAATTCGAATCGTTGCGCTGTGCGCCGTATTCTTCGAGCGTCTTTATTATCTTGGGGTAGGGTTCCCTTGCTGATAAATTCGATGATAGGTGTCATCCACGTAGGATCTTGTTCTTCTATCACCGTTGATATCTCCATATCAAGAATTGACTTGTTCTTTAAGGTTTCCACCAATACCTGTTTTGAAAGGTGTGCGAAGCTTGTAGATGCGATCTTGCTGAGTGCGTCCGCCTTTCTGTTTTCCCCTCTAGGTACTTGTTTTATTGTGAACCTATCGAAGTTTTTGATCAGAGACTTTGTCTTTTCCAGGTATTGGATCATATGGTCATCCTTGGCCTCGTATTCTCCTAACACGTGGTTAGCGACTAGCCGAGCATCTACGTTTGCCTCTAGGTTGCGTACACCCATTTGAATTGCGATGCGTAGTCCGGCCAGTAGGGCTTCATATTCTGCCTCATTGTTTGTGGCTGTGAACTCGAAGCGTAGCGCATAGGTGAATTCCATACCTTCTGGATTTGTAAGAATGAGTCCTGCGCCTGATCCATCTGCGCATGAGGATCCATCGGTGAACAGTGTCCATGGTTCCTGTAGATCCGTTTTTGCTGCAGATGTTGGGCTGTCGCCCTCTGGCTTCTCCACGATAAAATCAGCTAAGACTTGTCCTTTGATAGCAGTGCGCGGCCTGTATGAGATGTTGTACTCACTGAGCATTACACTCCATTTTTGTAAGCGTCCCGATGCATCTAGTTTAGAGATAACTTGTTTAATTGGCTGATCAGTGATTACCGCAATTGGATGCGCTTGGAAGTATCTGCGCAGTCTTTTAGCGGCGAACACTAAAGCCAAGACCAGTTTTTCCATGGCGCTGTAGTTAACCTCTGTTTTCTTTAAGGCTTTGCTTACGAAGTATATGGGTGTCTGGACGGAGTCTCTATCTGTCAATAGTACTGCGCTAACTGCTCCGTGGGTTGCTGATAAGTACATGATTAGTTCTTCCCCTTGTCGCGGTGCGACTAGTTTGGGAAGAGATGCCAGATGATGTTTGAGTTGTTGGAAAGCTTCCTCCGCTTCATTGGTCCAACGAAAGTCTCCCTTTTTTGTACACTTCGTGAGTGTTTTAAAGAGAGGAAGGGACTTGTCCGCTGACTTAGATAAGAAGCGATTCAGCCCTGCCAGCTTTCCATTCAGTGATTGGACTTCTTTGAGTGTGCGCGGGGAGGGGAGATCAATAACAGCCTTCGTCTTTTCTGGGCATGGTTTGATTCCATCGGGTTCTATTAAGTATCCGAGGAACATGCCTTCAGTCGCGCCAAAGGTGCACTTTTTTGGATTCAGTTTCATGTTTATCCGCCCCAACGTTCAGAATGTTTCCTCGATGTCGCGCACTAACTCATCCTCTGTATGGCTTTTTATAACAAGGTCGTCCACGTAAACTTCCAAGTTGCGGCCTACTTGTTTTTCGAAAGCTGTGTCCACCAGCCGTTGGTATGTCGCGCCTGCGTTTTTTAAGCCAAAAGGCATTTTTGTGTAGCAGTATACCCCTTGACTGGTGTGGAAAGCTGTTTTTTCTTCATCCTCCACTGCCATTTGGATTTGGTGGTACCCTTTATATGCGTCTAGGAAGCACTTGAAGGGGTATCCACATAAGGATTCAACCTTCCAATCAATTTCTGGCAATGGATAGCAGTCCTGCGGGCATGCTTTATTGAGGTCCGTGAAGTCCACGCACATCCTCCAGCTACCATCGCTCTTCTTTACCATGACTGGGTTAGAGAGCCAGTCGTTGTAGTACACTTCGCGCATGATGCCCGCATCTACTAACTTGTGTACTTCTTCCAAAATAGCTTTTGCACAATCTGGAGCCTGGCCGCGCTTCTTTTGTCGTATTGGAGGATATCCTTGTCGGATTTGTAGTTTGTGCTCTGTGATAGAACGAGGCACTCCTGTCATATGCTTTGGTTCCCATGCAAAGATGTCTAGGTTCTTTTGCAAGAGTGCGCATACGGCTGCTTTACCTTTGTCAGATAAAGATCCTCCAATCGAAACTTGTTGTTCCGGATAGTCTGGATGAATAGCGACCTTTAAATTTGGCGATTTTTCCGTGCGCTGTTCTGGAATAGTCTCTGCTTCAGTTGTCGCTGCGATACATTCTCTTGGTGGTACCGTTGTGTTATAGAGAGTAACCACTCCTCCTTCAACTGGGAATTTAAGCATTCCGTGTGCTGTGGATGGTACTGCGCGCATGGATGATATCCCTGGTCTTCCAATTATGCCATTGTATGGTGAGGGAGACTTGATTACCATAAAATTTATCCATGCCGCAGTTGAGTGTTGCTCATCTCCTACGACCACCAATAAGCGTAACTGCCCCATGGGCCAGATCTTTTCTCCTGTAAATCCTGTTAGTGACATTGTAGCTGGTATCAACTGACTTTGGATTTCAGGTCGCAGCCTTTTGAAGCAGTGATCATACATGATATCTGCGGATGCTCCTCCATCAATATACATGCGGTGGATGTCGTGTCCTCCTGCATGTATTTCAATGGTCAGAGGTTCCACGACTGCGTTGTCCGCAGCGATTGTAGGGAAGGATATCTCTTTTTCTGGAGAGAATTTCTGGCTGACTCTCTGCTTTATCTTGCGCTGCCATGATTGTATCATGTATATAGTCTCAGCCTTCTCCTTTGGGGGTTCTTTCTTGCCACCATTTTTAGATCTATCTTTCCCTTCTTTGATGTTCTTTACGAGGTGGTCCATCCTTCCTTCTCTGACTAGTTTCTCGATCAGTTGTTTCAGTTGGACGCACTCGTTGGTTGTATGGCCTTTTTGGCCATGGTACTCGCAGTATCCACCACCTAGGCGCTTTTCTTCTGCCGTGCGCATCGGTGGTGGTTTTGGGAAGTTCGCACCTTCTGTTGCGAATATCTCCCTTGGAGTTTTAGTTAGAGGAGTATACTTGTCGTTGTCTCTTCCACTGCGATAATTCCTGCTGCGGTTGTGTGGATCATTGGATTGTTTCCGCGGCTGTTCTTGTTGCCGATAATTTGAATATCCTTTCTTGCTGTCCGCAGCAGCTGCTTCTCCTTGTATAAAGGATCTGGTACGTTTAGTTAGTTCATCGAAAGACTGTGGAACTCTATCATTGAGCTTCCGGATGAGTTCTGGATTATTAATTCCATTCATGAACCCTGAAATTTTTAGTATTTCGGGACATGCTTTGACTTGTATGCACTCATCCTTGAAGCGCTCCATGAAGGCGCTGGTTGATTCTCCTTGGCGTTGCTTCACCCTTGCCAATTCCACAGGATTTTTAGCGCACTTCTTTCGCTGGGTGAAGTTGTGGCGGAATGCTTTTCGCAATTCCTCAAAGCCGCCTATACTCCTACGTGGGAGTTTACTAAACCATGTACGCGCGTTCCCTACTAATGTGGAATTAAACATGTGACACCACACAGGCTGTGGCCAATTTTCGATAGTTGCGGCTGACTCGAAAATTTTGAGGTGGTCGTCAGGGTCACCTGTTCCATCATATGTCTTCACATTAGCGGGCATGCGTCTGCGCCTGTCGTCTGAGTAATCACTTATGCGACGTGTGAACGCATCAATTTTATGGCGTCGCCATGGGAGGGACATATCCTCGTTCTCTTCCTCGCGACGTCGTCCTTTTGATTTCCAGTGACCTGTTTCTTTATCCTCGTTGTCCGAGGAATCGCTGGAGGAAGGATAATCTCTCCGTCGGCGTTTGCGCCTGCTCCCTTCAGAAGAGGAGCCTGAGGGATCTCTGCTTGGGGATCTTCTTCTCCCCAACCTGTCTTGGATCCGCCTACTTCTGGGATTGGAGGATCCTTGACTCGGCGAATGCTGAGGACCTAATCGGTCGTGTATTCCCCGACTGCCAAGTCTGGAATGAACATTGGTGCGTCTACCGCTGTCCCCAGAATTTTGCGAGCCAGACACCGTACCCAACCTGTCATGGACATTGGTACGTTCTGTACGTCTTCCTCGTGGGTGACGTGGTGGTGTTAGTTCACGTTCTGGCCCAAAATTAAGTCGGGTTTGCAGATCCGTACCGGCTCTTCTTGCCGCTTCTTCCTGCATGAGGGCAGTTAGGGTTTCATAGTTTTGGGACACGAAATTTCCCAATGTTAAATCGGGTACGTCCTCAGTCGTTGCAAGGATCTCTGCCTCAAGATGGGGCGCCCGGTTTCGTTCAGGCGCGCCTGGTGGCACAGTGTTGTTCACTACGGGTGCAGCCTGATGAGGAGTGGTGAAGAGGGTGCGCTGGAGTTCCTCAGCGCTTGGGACCACTGACGAGATTAAAGGTAGTTCCATTGTTGGGATAGGCTGGGTTGTTCCCGCCCCTTGGTGATCAGGTGCGTTGGTTGTCCCAGCAACCTGCTTAGAGGTCGAATCTTGTCGATTCTTCTTCTGATGATCACGTTTTTCTGGCTGCGGAGTCCGCTGGCCCGAATTCTTGTGTTTCGTCATTCTAGTTCGTTGTAGGGTCCCACGGATGGCGCCACTTGTTGATACAAAAGTTGGGCGTACCTGGTTGTTGGGCTTTGCTCTTATATCAATTGGATCCTTAGCACTTTGTTACCTGCGTACTAAGAAAAGAGAATAACACCGTTAGACTTATCGAGGGATTGTCTCCCCCGATTAGACTCCGGCGTGAGAGTAAGTAATCGAATTTAGGTTTTAGTTTAAGAGTTTAGGGATTCCGTGAATCGTACCTTGAATGAGAATCGTATGATTCTATATATAGGGGCTAAGAAACCGTGTTTCTTGCTCCTTACTCTTCGCACGCGTGGTGCTTATCCGAGGTAAGGATATCTATTCCTTGAATAGATGATCCTTATCGGATATCCGGTGAGTTAGATTGGGCCTTTGGGCTTCGTGAGCCCAAGCGTTGATACCACGGCCCATACCATTTGTCATGGTAGCCCATTCGTGATGGGCTTAAGTGTAAGTAATGTCTATCATTTGGGCTTGTGGCCCATTTATAGACTATACGTCATCAAGCTCAAATCACTTGAGCCTGATGTTAGAAGTCCTATTCGTCCATCTACTCACTCTGCATTTGTTGGTGCTTCTACAAAACCTGTACATCAAGCCTCAAGTTCTTATTCATCAGGAGCATCCTCTCAAACTCATACTCAATCTGCTCCTAAATCCAGTAGTGTGTTGGATGATATTGTTCATTCATTTGTAGCTGAATATGAACATCAGCAGTTTCTTGCCTATGAGGATTTTGAACAGGTAGATCCATTGGAGATGGAGGAGATGCACTTAAAATGGCAGCTTGTAATGATCTCCATGAACATTAAGAGGTTTGAAACCAAGTCTGGTAGGAAGTTTGGCTTTAATGGAAGAGAGGCAGCAAGGTTTGATAGAAGGAATGTTAAATGTTACACTTGTGGACAAGTGGGACATTTTTCAAGAGAATGCAAGGAGAGAAAGTCTGGAGATGAAGTTAGATATGGTTCTTATCCAGTGGAAGCAGGGACTACTAAGGCTGCACCTTCAAAGGCAATGGTGACTCTGGATCACCAAATTGATTAGGGTGAACATGAACCTACTGGAGAAGAAGCTTCTACTTCTTCACAAGTGAATCTGTTGGCATACTCATCCTCAGAGGACAAGAAGGAGCAAGTCTCCTTGGTGGGAATCTCTCAGGTACACAACTGTGTGTTTGGATGTAGTGTAAGATACAATGAGCTTAAAAAGGAATTTGATGAATTGAAACCAAAGTACAATGAGTGTTATATAGAGGTAGAGTCTTATAAATTGGCTTTAAAAACTCTAGAGAAACAAAAAGTATGGTTTCAAAAGAATCAAGTTAAATATGATGAAAAAATAAGAGTTCTAGAAAGTGATTTAGAAATTGCTAAGATAGACTTAAAACGTACTGAAAAAGAGAAGTCTGATCTTGAAAAGGAAAAACAAGGATTACAAGTTAAGTTAGACAAAGAGATAGCTAGAGGTAAACAATGGCAAATGTCAGGTGATAATCTAGCTTGTGAACTCTATGGTAGTCAGGCTGTGAACTCTAAAATTGGTTTAGGATTTCAAAAATATGTTGGTTTAGAAGCTAGGAATGACCTAGGTAAAACCACATCAGCAGGGTTAGCTAACTTTGTCAAAGAAGGTAACTTACATGCTGTCCCTGGACCTATAAGAGGGGAACATATGCCTATTGACCTATCCAAACCTAGTGACTTTGATGGATCACACCATCTCTATGGCAAAAAGTCAACTGACTTGCCAGACCCTAGTGTTAAATCTACTGACTTTGTCTCTTGTTGTGACAGTGACAAGTCTTCTGATGAAGGGTCTACCTCATTTGCTAGCTGTGATTCAAGTGAGAAGTCTGACCTGTCCAAGACCACTCCCAAGACCATACCAAAGACATCACCCAAGTCTCCCCACAAGCCTTCTAGAGTTGCTGCTGATAACAAGACAGTTTCTACTGAAGACTTGTTTTTAAATTCTTTGCAAAACAATTCTTTTGGTTATGTTAAAAACAATTCTGTTTATCATGGTGGTTTGAATACTTTTTCTTGTTATGGAACTTCTTTTGGTTTGAATAAAACTTCTAAAAAGAAGAAGTGTTTTGTGTGTGGAAGCAAATATCACTTGATTAAGGATTGTACATTTCATGAGCAAAGAATAGGTGTTGGTTTTAGTCAAAGAAAACCTAGGCAAATGTGGAAGAATGTTAGTGAAATACCCTCTTTCGTTCCACATCAGCAGAAATCCAATTCTGCTGAACCACATTCTTCATGGAGAAGAACCAGTACTAGACCTTATGTTCGACCCACTAGTTCTTTCTTTTCTAATGGTTATTGGCCTTATCACTTTGACTCAATGTATTATGGTGGTGGGTGTTGGGATACTGCTGTGAAGCCCTCAGCAGGTTGTTCTTGGACAAAGAAGGGACCTAATATGCAATACAGACCCAAGAACAATGGTGGATCTAAAACATCTACATGGCCTATCACTAATGATCCACAAGGCAGGCTCAAGTCAGCAATGACTTGAGTCTCCAAAGTGTACTAACTCTTTGTATAATTTTTTGTTGTTGTTGTAGGATCATCCTTTAAAGAGTACTGAAGTAGGTATAGTTGACAGTGGTTGTTCTAGAAGTATGTCAGGGAACAAGGACAAGATGCATGACTTTGTACCTATAGAAGGAGGAGGCACTGTTACTTTTGGTGGTGGAGATGGCAAAATAACTGGGAAAGGGACTATTAAGACACCCTTGTTAGACTTTGAAAATGTTTATTATGTGAAGGAACTAGAGCACTTTAATCTATTCTCTGTATCACAAATATGTGACACTAAGAATAAGGTGTTCTTCTCTGAGGATGAATGTCTTGTACTCTCCAAGGACTTCAAACTTCCAGAAGACACAATTGTTTTGCTAAGAGTTCCTAGAACCTTCAACTTGTACACATTCAATCTGAATGATGTCAAACTAGAAGGTGATCTAACATGTTTGGTGGCCAAAGCTTCCCAGGATGAATCTACCAAGTGGCATAGGAGAATGGCTCATGTGAATTACAAGACAATCAACAAGTTGTCTAAACTTGGTCTTGTTAAGGGTCTACCTTCTAAACTCTTCACCAATGAACACAATTGTATTGCTTGCAATAAGGGAAAACAACACAGAGCCTCTTACCAAGCAGTCAAAGCTGTGAGCACCATTTCAGAACCACTTCAGCTGTTGCACATGGATCTATTTGGTCCAACTCCTATCAGAAGTATTGATCACAAGTATTTCTGCCTGGTTATCACAGATGATTTTAGCAGGTTTTGCTAGGTATTCTTTCTTAAAACTAAAGATGAAACAACTCCTATTTTGAAAGAATTCATCATTTTAATTGAAAACCAGCTTAATATAAAGGTTAAAGGGATTAGGTGTGACAATGGGACAGAATTCAAAAATGTTGTTTTCATAGAATTCTATAAGTCTAAGGGGATTAGAAGGGGCTATAGTACTCCAAGAACCCCACAACAAAATGGGGTTGCTGAAAGGAAAAATAGAACCCTCATAGAGGCAGCAAGATCAATGCTTGCAGACTCCAAGTTACCTACAATGTTTTGGACTGAAGCAGTAAGTACTGCTTGCTATGTCTTGAACAGGGTATCCATCACTAGACACCATGTTAAGACACCTTATGAACTTCTCACTGGGAAAGTTCCAGACATACATTACCTTAAGCCTTTTGGATGCAAAGTGACCATTTTGAATACTGCTGATATACTGGGGAAGTTTGATGGGAAAGCTGATGAGGGGTATATAGTTGGCTATTCAGCTCATAGCAAGGCCTATAGGGTTTATAATCTGAATGCCAAAAGGATAGAAGAGACCCTTAATCTTAGATTTCTTGAAGATCAGCCTAATATTCAGGGACAAGACCATTCTTGGTATTTTGACCTAGATTATTTGACTGACTATTTGGGTTACACTAGACATGCTTCTAATCCTAATGCAGGTACCAAAGATCCAAACTCTAACCCTGCAGGTTCCATGGATGATGACTCAGACTGTGAATCTGGGTCAGATGAACAAACCATTGTTGTACCATCTTTTCCACCTAACCATTTTGTAGGTAATCATTCTGCTGCTGAACAAGATGACGAGTCACATTATGCAGAGGATCTTGCAAGACTGAAGAAGCAAGAACATCATGCTACACAGGAAGCTCAGAAACTCAATGAAAAAGTTACACAAGAGACTGAAGCAATCCTACATCAATCAGCACAAGCAGTCAGTGGAAACAAGGATACTGCTGACGAATCTGCTGAAGGCAAATCTACTCCCACTGATAAGGTCTCAGATGCTGAAACTACTGCTGCTCATTCTCCCATTTCTACTGAAGTCTCTACAGACTTTGAGAAGCCCTTTACAAGATTTCCAAGTCCTTCTGATCTTGGGAATTATAAGCCAAAGCCTGGCCTATTTCACTCAGCTTCTTATGATACTGAGTTTGGGCCTACAGTCAACAATCTTGATGCCAAGATTGATGTTCACACCACAACAACTAAAAGGATTCATAATGTTCATCCTCTATCAAAGATTATTGGAGATCCTAAAGATCCTGATAGAACTAGAAGCACTGTAAAGAATACAAAATATGGTGAAGTTGCTTTCATCTCTTATGTCTACAATCAAAAGAGGAAAAATCACACATACTTCAAACATTGTCTGTTTGCATGCTTTCTTTCTCAGATAGAGCCAACTAGTGTTCCTCAAGCACTAGCAGATTCAAGTTGGCTTGAAGCAATGCAAGAAGAAATGCTGCAATTTAAGAATCAGCAGGTTTGGATTTTGGTTCCTCTTCTTGATGGTAAATATGCCATTGGGACAAAATGGATTTTGAAGAATAAAAGAGATTCTAGGGGAATTGTGGTGAAGAACAAAGCTAGATTGGTGGCTCAGGGGTTTAGAGAAGAGGAAGGCATTGACTATGATGAAGTCTTTGCACCAGTGGCCAGAGTTGAAGCTATAAGGATATTTTTGGCCTATGCCTCTTATATGGGCTTCATGGTTTATCAGATGGATGTTAAAGGTGCTTTCTTATATGGTGAGATAGAAGAGGAAGTATATGTGACTCAACCCAAAGGATTTGAAGACCCTGATCATCCTGAGTATGTGTACAAGGTTGTCAAAGCTCTCTATGGACTTCATCAAGCTCCCAGAGCTTGGTATGCTAGACTTTCCACATTTCTGCTGAAGCATGGTGATAAAGTCGTTTTAGTACGGGTATATATTTTACCGAAGAAACACTCGTGAAAGTATTTCCCGGGTCGTTTTCCCAGCGAAGGTAGAATGGAATCGTGAATAATCGAATCGAGAAATCGAGTTGTGAAAAGTGGTAAAGTGAAAAATATGATTTTGGAATTCAAATAATAAAAAGTAATAGTGAAATAACCAGAATGTACAAGCTAAATATGCTCCGATGTTAAAAACGCGAAAACGGAAATGCACACGCGTTATTTAAAACGTAACGTTTATTTAAAAATGATCCTACGAACTTGGAAATATTTTCTAAAAATCTTAAACTACTAAAAAGAATTTTAAGAAAAAGAAAAATATTTTTTTGAGTTTTTATTTATTTTCTAGAATTTATTTTCTATTTTTGGAATTAAAAATGAATTAAAAATAAGGAAAAATAGAAAAAAATAACTTGGAAAAATGAAAATTAAATTCTAAAAATTCTAAAATATTATAAAAGAATTTCTAAAAATATTTTTGTATTTTTCAAAACTTTTCTGTATTTTTTATTGATTTTTGGTATTTAAAATTGATTTAAAATTGATTTTAAACTAAAAGAAATTAAGAAAAATAGTAAATGAACTCAGAAAATTATGAAAATTTCACAGAAATTCTAAAATATTATAAGAAGCTTGCAGAAAAATTTTGAAAGAAAAATAAGCAAGGAAAGTGCTGAAAAGCTCTAAACTGCTTATTTGGAGTGCTTATTTATAAGCACTCTTTGACCAAAGTTGACCAGACTTTTACCCAATGAAATTGAGACTTAAATAAGCTTAATGAAAAGGACTCAGGCCAATAAGATAACTCAGAAACAAAGATGGGCCAAATAGGTTCAAATAAAGCTATAATGTGAATAAGCCGTTAAGCTAACAAATAAGCAATTGCAAAAACTTAATGGAAACAGTTACTACAGGCATTATAGAACTTATTTGAACAACAAAATTCAAATTATAATCAACAATAACCAAATGCAGCCCTATGACTTAGAATCAGTACTTCGGTCTAACCAAACAACTT
This sequence comes from Artemisia argyi, assembly GCA_030686995.1. Taxonomy (NCBI): domain Eukaryota; kingdom Viridiplantae; phylum Streptophyta; class Magnoliopsida; order Asterales; family Asteraceae; genus Artemisia; species Artemisia argyi. The sequence goes on from JARVZY010002175.1 coordinate 31,326, forward strand.
GCAGCCTGTGATTAAACTACCTAATAAGCTGATAAATGAAATCTGAGGGAGGCAAAGGCTTACCTATACTACTGGCTATCTATAAAACAACTAAGTATTAAATCTAACACCTACATGACCCCTCAATAGAGCCTGAGATCAGGTGGGTTCAGGACAGAATTACCTAAACAGTTGACTACTTCGGTAACCTCAAATTTGACTATTATGAAATTCAACTAATTAAAACTCATTATAATTGACATATTTAGCTAGTTTATGACTAAATTGACCTAGATGCAACTAATTTATACCAATTTGTAAAATCCTAACTACTAGAAACCATGTATGCTGACAGATTTAAGAAGTAATGGAGCTTTGACTTTTTGCTCTACACTAACTGATTTATTGCTTGATCTAAGTTGTCTATTCCTAAAGTAACATAGTTGTGCAGAAAACTCAGTTAACTTACCATAAGAGCACACAGAAAGTGATAGATCCAACCAGTCCTTACATGAGCAGTTACACTAAGTTTTAGATTTCCAAGCTTAATTTCAACAACTACTGATCTAACACTACTACTACTGATTATCATAAAAGCTAAATACACTACTAATATAACTGATAGAACAGTAAAAATCAACTATTAAGCAACTGACTAATAGAATGCAGTATGAAATTTAAGCTAACAGTTAAATGCAAATAGAATGAAATAGAACTATAACTAATAAACTGACTAATAAAAGATCTAATTAGGCACCTCAAACAATTTCAAGCTAAATAACGACAATATCTATATAATTCTATAAGATGCAGTTTAAAACTTGAAGTTATAAATTGAGACTTACAAATTCATCCTCAGCTAAACAGAGGACATACTTGATAAATTCCTATCTTTAGATAGGCTCAAATGCACACCAATCACCCTCTGATCTAACCAGCTTTAACCCAAAATCATCACCACAACCTTCTGACTTTCATAGACCAAGACCAATTTACCACTTCAAATCAAAATAAGAGTTAACTACCAATTAACTTTTCAAACTAGAATAAGCTTTTGCAGAATGAAAACAGAATTAAGGTAAATAAACAACTGAAAATAAATTGCAATTGAATTAAGTGAAACCTGAATTTTATTAAAAATTAAAGTTGAGTACAAACTAAAAATTCACTTTTGAAAGCTGAATTACATAAAGCTAATTAACTATCTATTCCTACTCCTAAAAATTAAAACCTAATCTAACCTATAATCTAACAGCCTCTAATTGTGAAATGAGAGGGCTTTATATAGCTGCTGAGGTGAATAAAGGGCGGGGTGTTTGGTTTGGGATATAAAAATGTTTTGACCGGGTTATTAAGTGGGTTGACCGGGTGTAGGTTGATGGATCGGGTATTTAGAATTAGTGGGCTGTTGGGCTTGTTAGTGATATGGGCTCAGTTGGGTTTTGTGTTAAGGGTGGGTTTAGTTTAGGATCAGGTTTTAGCAAAGTATTTTCACAAGGACTAGATTTTGTAATTTGATAAAATCCAAGGGCTAATTTTGTGAAATCTGAAACTTAAAGGACCTGTTTTTCACTTTTCCAAAGCTTATTCCAAGGGCTACTTTTGACAACATCATAAACTTCAAGGACCATTCTTGACAATTTGAGCTCAAATATAATCAAAACTCTTCCCGACTCCGGCTTTTTACGCTCATTCCACATCTCGTGCTTGGTTTCGTTGCTTTCTCATGATTTTTCGTCACTTTGTAGAATATCCGTACCTGCATATCACAAACACAAAAACACTACAAATTTGGCATAATTCGATTAGTTTTTGGTCTTTTAAGTCCGATTTTGGTCTTATAAAAATGAGTGAATAAGCACTCACCAAAATCCCCCCGACTAAGGTATTGCCGTGTCCTCACGCAATGTGATCAATTCACGCTTTTGGGATAAATAATTTTGATACTCTTCCTACTAACTTTGAAAAGTAGCAAGGATGTTCAAAAGAGATTACAAAATTATTTATTCCCGAAAACGCTCCGTTTTCCAAAATTTTTCCTTTATTCCACTTTATTCTATTTTTGTACTTTTCATACTTCAAACTTGTGACGTTTTGTTGAACTTTCATTATTTTTCAATAATTATTAGGGTCGACAAGTAGAAACACTTCTAATTAAGAAGCGACCATACGGTTAAAATTCGTCATCCTTGATTTTTCACGAGTCCCCAAACTAAGCGTACAAACGAGATCACAGCTTATCTACAAATTAGATGCTAACACTACTCATAAAAGTTACTTGTGGATACTCCTTACTCCCATGTCCTAGGTTTTTGTATCTCAATATTTTATTTTTGTTGAGAAATGAATTGCTTCATATTTTCTCGTTTCGATAATTTTTTAGTCCGATAGTGACACCTAAGTTTAAACGATAAGTAGTTATTCATTTTCTCTTAAGAACCACTGCAATAGAAATTTGGTCCACATCAAGGAATTTGGGTTACATACAATATCAAGGATATAAGTTGCGGAGTACAATCACGTGCACCTCATGTGACTGATTACTAATCACTTATCACATACACCTCACGCGCCAACAACTTATTGATACATACATAGCTCTTATTCAACATAACTTTCAACTTTTTACTTTTTTCATTTTTCACTTTTTTCATACTTTTGATACTTTTCACTTTTTTTTTTTTTTTTTTTTTTTTTTTTTTTTTACTTTTCTCAATACATCAATGGAAGCTTAACGGGTAGCTCCAAAACCACATAAATAATCAACTTTTGACTTTTGATTTTTCACTTTTTGCTCTTATTTTTTATGTTCCTTGATATGTACCCAACTTCTAAAGCAAAAATTCTCTTGAGAAAACAAAAAACTAAATATTATTCAAACCGAAATACCACTAATTAACCTAGAACATCTATTTTATATTGGTGACGTTTCTGATGGGAGTAAAAAGCCACAAGTACCTCTCATGAGCTCTAAAGAGAACCAACTACTCCATGTTTAGCATCTAACTTCTAAATAAACTCTATCATTTCTCGCTCTTCGCAATTTAAGATTCCAAATAATGAAACCAGCGAATACTTAGCCGATAATCAGCCACGCATATATAAAGTCAGTTACGGAAACTTGCAAATTCTAGAAGAAGAATTCGCGTTTTCTAGCTCCTGATGTAAAAGACTAGCGAAAGCTTTTAAGCTGCGCATGTATAAAGTCAAGTACGGGAACTTGCAGATTCTTAAGAAAGAATTCGCATTTTATAGCTCCTTGTGTACAAAACTAGCACAAGCTTATGTGATCATCATTGGTTAAGGGAACAAGCTAGGGCTCAACACGCCCGATCAAGTCAAAATATTTATTCCTACTCTCGCCAGCAAGAAAGTCAACAAGGTGTCAAAACACTTATTCAAACATATTATATTTTTGCACAACTTTTCAATTTTTTTCTCATCTTTTTGTACTTTTTCATTGCTTTTTCATCAAAATTTTTGAAATTTTCAATTTTTTCAATTTTTTTAATTTTTGATTTTTGGTGGAAAAACGGAGTTGCGAAAGTTCACGACTTGTGAAACATGCAAGGTCAAAATCGAATCGAAGATTCACCTTCCCCCCGACTAGAATAAAACATTGTCCTCAATGTTTTATGGGTTAAGGTAATCCTAACAAAATTCTAGGGCCGTTTATTAATTATGCCAAAGAAAACGTTAGTCGATAAGATTCACGGATATAGGATTTCCAAGTAGCACCGATGAATGAGACTCCAAGTGAAGAGATAACGAGCACGAGAGTCATTATAAATCGCGGACAATCCTAACAAACATCACAAACAACCACGAAACACAAGAGTAGAAGAGGTCGCCCTCCTTACGTCACGTTAGAAAGAAAAGAGAAATTTAAGAAGATGAAAAGGATAGGCATGGGGTGCCTCCCACGAAGCGCTTGTTTTTGTTCACCGAGTCACATGAGCTTGACTCGATCCCCGAATTAATTCATCCTTGGGGAAAGCAGATGAAACGGACACTTGAAAATAGAGATGCCTGGATCAAATATGGTATCCTCACTCCCGGTGGAGTGGAAAAGTGACGAAGTGATGGGATAAGAAAAGAATGGATGAAACACTCGGATAGTAAGAGCAAATTCAAGTTCAGAAACCTCGTCCACCATTCTAAAAATATTCTCATTTGTACCGGATTCAAAAACTTCATCGGGTGGTTTCGCGGGTGGACGAGAAGATGGTAAATCGAAGAGAAATGAATCGGCATCAGAAGGTAAATCATCATTATGTAATTCTTTAGTAAGAACGTTTCTTTGAAGGCCATTCTCGTCATTTTCAACATCCAGCTGAGAAATGGTATGAGAAAGTTCATCGGAGAACTTCTCGTGAGGAGAATCAAGCATATCATGTAAATCCTGGACCTCGGGTTCCATTTCAGACTTATCACTAAGAATATCGAAGATCGGATTATTTGAAATTTGATTAAAATCCGATTCAAAATCAAATAACGGATTCGTGAAAGTTTCATTGAATGCTTCGGAAACCTTTGGAATGAGGTCATCATCATCCTCATCATTATCATCGATATCTCCACAAGAGTCTTCATCACTCAAAGTGTACTCATTGTGAGAATCGGTATAACTTTCCACTTCAACTAAATCTTCATTGCTCATCAGAGGGAGAGAAGTTGACGGATCTTCATTTAATAATTCTTCGAGTAAACGAATATCCCCATCCGGATCAAAATTAGAATCATCCATTATCGGAATGGAGTCATTAGCAAGAAACGCCTCGATCTCATCTAAAACGGCATCACTCCCTTCAACCGGTGTGAAAGAAGGATGGGAAGAAGAATCACCGTTAGAATTTTCCCCGAACTCACTTTGGATTGGAAAGAGGATCTCAACACTTGACTCATTGAATTCGTCAGATTCCGTTGCCGGAATAGTGTCAAGAGGCTCGTCCCCCATTATTAGAGAGTCCTCGGGTTCTACGGGAAAAGAGATAGAATCATTTTGAGGATTAAGATTGATCGTAATCGTGGAATCATCATCGTAAAAACAACACTCGCAAAATTGGAATTTTCTTTCTTCAACAAGAGGTTCTTCCATTGATCTTTCATAAGGCTCGGGAGTAGATGTCATACGATTAACCATGTCTTTCAACTCATCCATCATGGATTTGATTTCAAAAATTTGATTATTAAATTCGGAAGTTTGTGGGGGTTGGTAAAAACCATTAGAATCGTGACAAGAATTAGGTTCATGATAAGAATTTTCAAACGATCCCCCACAATTTTCAAAACTCGATGTATTTTGGAAAGAATCATCATTGTAATACGAATTTGGCTCATAAAAATTATTTTGAGGATAACAATCAAGGCTCGGATCGTAAGCGTAAGACGTGTCAGCACTCGGGGCATAGCACATACAATCGGTGTATCCACATACATCACAAAAACATCGCCCACACGGCCTTCCTTCTTCGGACGGGTTTCCACAATTATAGCAATAAAACGAAGGTGGTGGTGGTGTATAAAAATCGGGAATATTTGACGAATTGTTGAACGAATTTTGATCACACGTGTGAGAATTACAATTCAAACAAACGCCATCACGAATATTATCTCCACATTCGTCGCACGTACACCATACACACAACCCTCCGAAGAACGGTTCTCCACAATTGGTACAAATCGGATCCATGAGAATCAAACGTGAGAGGGTTTGAGAAAAAGAATCAAATTTTAGAAGATAAGAAGATTATTTTTGTTTTTGATTTTTTAATTTTTATATTTTTAGAGAAAATATATACAAGATAATGAAAAACTTAACACAACACGATTTTTCAACACGAATATTCAAAACTCACGTCCACCTTCCCCGGCAGCGGCGCCATTTTGATAAAGTCGTTTTAGTACGGGTATATATTTTACCGAAGAAACACTCGTGAAAGTATTTCCCGGGTCGTTTTCCCAGCGAAGGTAGAATGGAATCGTGAATAATCGAATCGAGAAATCGAGTCGCGAAAAGTGGTAAAGTGAAAAATATGATTTTGGAATTCAAATAATAAAAAGTAATAGTGAAATAACCAGAATGTACAAGCTAAATATGCTCCGATGTTAAAAGCGCGAAAACGGAAATGCACACGCGTTATTTAAAACGTAACGTTTATTTAAAAATGATCCTACGAACTTGGAAATATTTTCTAAAAATCTTAAACTACTAAAAAGAATTTTAAGAACAAGAAAAATATTTTTTTGAGTTTTTATTTATTTTCTAGAATTTATTTTCTATTTTTGGAATTAAAAATGAATTAAAAATAAGGAAAAATAGAAAAAAATAACTTGGAAAAATGAAAATTAAATTCTAAAAATTCTAAAATATTATAAAAGAATTTCTAAAAATATTTTTGTATTTTTCAAAACTTTTCTGTATTTTTTATTGATTTTTGGTATTTAAAATTGATTTTAAACTAAAAGAAATTAAGAAAAATAGTAAATGAACTCAAAAAATTATGAAAATTTCACAGAAATTCTAAAATATTATAAGAAGATTGTAGAAAAATTTTGAAAGAAAAATAAGCAAGGAAAGTGCTGAAAAGCTCTAAACTGCTTATTTGGAGTGCTTATTTATAAGCACTCTTTGACCAAAGTTGACCAGACTTTTACCCAATGAAATTGAGACTTAAATAAGCTTAATGAAAAGGACTCAGGCCAATAAGATAACTCAGAAACAAAGATGGGCCAAATAGGTTCAAATAAAGCTATAATGTGAATAAGCCGTTAAGCTAACAGATAAGCAATTGCAAAAACTTAATGGAAACAGTTACTACAGGCATTATAGAACTTATTTGAACAACAAAATTCAGATTATAATCAACAATAACCAAATGCAGCCCTATGAATAAGAATCAGTACTTCGGTCTAACCAAACAACTTGCAGCCTGTGATTAAACTACCTAATAAGCTGATAAATGAAATCTGAGGGAGGCAAAGGCTTACCTATACTACTGCTATCTATAAAACAACTAAGTATTAAATCTAACACCTACATGACCCCTCAATAGAGCCTGAGATCAGGTGGGTTCAGGACAGAATTACCTAAACAGTTGACTACTTCGGTAACCTCAAATTTGACTATTATGAAATTCAACTAATTAAAACTCATTATAATTGACATATTTAGCTAGTTTATGACTAAATTGACCTAGATGCAACTAATTTATACCAATTTGTAAAATCCTAACTACTAGAAACCATGTATGCTGACAGATTTAAGAAGTAATGGAGCTTTGACTTTTTGCTCTACACTAACTGATTTATTGCTTGATCTAAGTTGTCTATTCCTAAAGTAACATAGTTGTGCAGAAAACTCAGTTAACTTACCATAAGAGCACACAGAAAGTGATAGATCCAAACAGTCCTTACATGAGCAGTTACACTAAGTTTTAGATTTCCAAGCTTAATTTCAACAACTACTGATCTAACACTACTACTACTGATTATCATAAAAGCTAAATACACTACTAATATAACTGATAGAACAGTAAAAATCAACTATTAAGCAACTGACTAATAGAATGCAGTATGAAATTTAAGCTAACAGTTAAATGCAAATAGAATGAAATAGAACTATAACTAATAAACTGACTAATAAAATATCTAATTAGGCACCTCAAACAATTTCAAGCTAAATAACGACAATATCTATATAATTCTATAAGATGCAGTTTAAAACTTGAAGTTATAAATTGAGACTTACAAATTCATCCTCAGCTAAACATAGGACATACTTGATAAATGCCTATCTTTAGATAGGCTCAAATGCACACCAATCACCCTCTGATCTAACCAGCTTTAACCCAAAATCATCACCACAACCTTCTGACTTTCATAGACCAAGACCAATTTACCACTTCAAATCAAAATAAGAGTTAACTACCAATTAATTTTTCAAACTAGAATAAGCTTTTGCAGAATGAAAACAGAATTAAGGTAAATAAACAACTGAAAATAAATTGCAATTGAATTAAGTGAAACCTGAATTTTATTAAAAATTAAAGTTGAGTACAAACTGAAAATTCACTTTTGAAAGCTGAATTACATAAAGCTAATTAACTATCTATTCCTACTCCTAAAAATTAAAACCTAATCTAACCTATAATCTAACAGCCTCTAATTGTGAAATGAGAGGGCTTTATATAGCTGCTGAGGAGAGAAGGTTCACGGATTGCCAAGCTGGCAATCCGTGTGCCTGTGCTTGTTTGAGTCAATTTAGAACCCTTGGATTGCTTCTAATCATTGCCCATTTGATATCAACCCTTCGATCACGTTTGGTGACGCGTTTCATCCAATTGTAGCTTGCCATGTGTCCCCCGTGTGCTACTTCTGCTTCTGACATCTCTCTGACACGTCTGACACCATTTGATTTGACTTAAATACCCTTAATTGTTGTTAATTTGATAATATGGTAATTAGGGTTCTAGTTTTACTGTTGGGTGAATAGTGATTCTCTGGGTTGATGTTGAATTGGGGGTGAATAAAGGGCGGGGTGTTTGGTTTGGGATATAAAAATGTTTTGACCGGGTTATTAAGTGGGTTGACCGGGTGTAGGTTGATGGATCGGGTATTTAGAATTAGTGGGCTGTTGGGCTTGTTAGTGATATGGGCTCAATTGGGTTTTGTGTTAAGGGTGGGTTTAGTTTAGGATCAGGTTTTAGCAAAGTGTTTTCACAAGGACTAGATTTTGTAATTTGATAAAATCCAAGGGCTAATTTTGTGAAATCTGAAACTTAAAGGACCTGTTTTTCACTTTTCCAAAGCTTATTCCAAGGGCTACTTTTGACAACATCATAAACTTCAAGGACCATTCTTGACAATTTGAGCTCAAATATAATCGAAACTCTTCCCAACTCCGGCTTTTTACGCTCATTCCACATCTCGTTCTTGGTTTCGTTGCTTTCTCATGATTTTTCGTCACTTTGTAGAATATCCGTACCTGCATATCACAAACACAAAAACACTACAAATTTGGCATAATTCGATTAGTTTTTGGTCTTTTAAGTCCGATTTTGGTCTTATAAAAATGAGTGAATAAGCACTCACCACATGGCTACAGAAGAGGTGCAATTGACAAGACTCTATTCCTCAAGAAAGATTCCAGGGATATAATTCTTGTTCAAGTGTATGTGGATGATATCATCTTTGGTTCAACCAAAGAAGCATGGTGTAGAAAGTTTGAGGATTTGATGAAGGGAGAATTTCAAATGAGTGCCATGGGAGAACTCACTTTCTTTTTGGGTTTACAGGTTCAGCAGAAACCTGATGGAATTTTCATTCACCAAGAGAAATATGTAAAAGACATGTTGTCAAAGTTTGCTATGGAGAATGTCAGGACTGCCACTACACCATATGAGGCCCCCAAACCAAAGAACAATCTTGATCCTGATCTCCCTGCGAATGTTCATTTATACAGGTCAATGATTGGCTCTTTGATGTATTTGACTGCCTCAAGACCTGATATTACATTTGCTGTGAGTGCATGTTCAAGGCACCAAGTTACTCCACTTACCTCTCACTTGAATGCTGTCAAGAAGATTTTTAAGTACCTCAAAGGCCAACCCAAATTAGGTCTTTGGTATCCCAAAGAGTCTCCTTTTCAGCTAGCAGCTTATAGTGATAGTGACTATGCTGGTGCAAATTTGGATAGAAGATCCACAACTGGAGGTTGCCAATTCCTTGGAAGAAGACTGATTTCTTGGCAATGCAAGAAACAGACCATTGTTGCTACCTCTACTACTGAAGCAGAGTATGTTGCTGCTGCCAATTGTTGTGGACATGTTCTATGGGTTCAGAATCAATTACTGGATTATGGTTATAACTTTATGAATACTACCATTTTCATTGACAATCAAAGTACTATTTGTATTGTTAAAAATCCAGTTTTTCATAATAGAACCAAACATATTGAAATCAGGCACCACTTTATAAGGGATGCTTATGACAAACATTTGGTTAAAGTGGTCAAAATTCACACAGATGAGAATGTGGCAGATTTGTTAACTAAAGCATTTGATGGACCCAGGTTTCAATATTTAGTGGTCCATATTGGAATGCTTAACCCTTAACTGCAAAGTTTAAGGGGAGGCATAAGCCTCAGGGGAGGCATATGCCTCAGGGGAGGATAATGAGTGTAAACTTTGTAGAGTTGTATAAGTTGTATAATTTTTGAGTTTTAACACTAACCCACTAATATGTTTGCAAGTTGTTTTGTGTATTTGCATGTTTTATGTCTGTTTTGCAGATGTTCTGAGATTGTAAGTTGAATGATAAAGTCACCAAGAGCAGAAGTCAAAGGAATGTGGTCAAAAATGCTGAACATGGTTTCTACTTACACAGTTGATAAATTAAGAAGATCTTTTCATTCATTCAAAGAAACAAGTTACAGCTTACATTCAAAGTTCCAACTGGATTACAATGACCATTCCTAAACATTTGGCTAATTAAGTACTACTACTAGCTTCTATCATTTATTTCAAAATACTTGAGGCTATGACAAGTACAATGTTGAAGCTGAAGATGAAAATGGAAAAAGAAGAGGAGGAAGACTGTGAAGATGCTCAAGTAACAAAGTCAAGATAATACTCAAGAACTTTGTTCCATGGCAACATTCCTCAATCATCTACTTCAGCTTCTCCTTTCCCTTACGTATGATCACAGTCTTCTTGCTCTGTCTAATATGTTCTTGATGTGGAAGACCAGGTCCTGGAGCAGGAAGATCCAACACAAAATTTTGAGATGTTGGAAGAGATGGATCCCTCTTACTTGATCTTGGTTGGGATCTCTCTGGTGTGGAAGGAGGAAGAAAGGTTGGATCTTCATTTTCCTCCTCTGAGGAGTCTTCATCAGAGGTATAGATGAAGGGAGAGACAAGCTCTCTCTCAGCAGGAATGGGTACAAGACTTGGCTCACCCTTCCTATGAGCATTCCATTGTCTTTCTTGTGCATCCCATCTTTTCTCCAGTTCTCTTTCAAAGTCAGAACCATCAAGCCCCCATGGATATGGTGGTAAATCTTCTTCTGATGATGGAGAAAAGGAATTTGAATCTGAGGTTTCTGGATTTGAGGACATGATTTTGGTGAAGAATTGGGTTTTAATTGGAAAATTGGGGTTTGAAAGATGATTTAGGGTAAATTGGTGACTGAGATGTGATTTGGGGGTGATTAAATAAGTAAAGTTTAGGCGTTACGATAATTAATGCGAGTTGGGTGGCACAGTAAAACCAAGATATTGACCGAAGATATTTTTACTTTTGGGTGGTTTCTGCTGAAGTTGACCATTCTTCAGCAGATTTGACTTTCATTTCTGCTGAAGGGTAAATGTTCAAATTGGAAGTTTTGAATTACATGTCAGACTAGGTCAATAATTTGTTCCGATAATTTTGACCACGATTGGGGAACTTCCAAATTTAACCCACTTTGCATATCTCTTCCTAAACAACATAATTTGCTTATCACTCCATTTAAACCCATTATTCTCTGTGTAATTCATAACCGTCTCACCCAAGTTCATTCAAATGGCACAACTTGAATTGAAAGGCGATCATAACAAGTTTGCTATTCTGAAAAAGGCAAAGGGACATGAAGAATTCGATTTAATGGTGGAATTTCTACAAAGGTCAAAGATTCATTATGCTTTGACACATAGTCCCAATCTGGTTTGTGAATCCTTGGTGAAGCAATTTTGGGCATCTGCTGCTAAAAGATCTGCTACAGAGATTGTTGCAGAAGTTGATGGTGTAGAGTATGTGGTGACAGAAGGATTGATTAGGACAAAGCTTCAGTTGGATGATGAGAATGGTGTGTATCATTCCAACACTGCAGAGATTCTTGCTGGGCTAAGAGAAGCTGGATATCAAAGTACTGACACATCCAAGTGGCACAAGAATCAATTTTGTCCTAAGTGGAGGTATTTGGTGCATTTGCTGCTGCAGTGTATAAGCAACAAGTGTGGTGGATGGAACCAATTCTCTATACAATTGGGTTGTGGTATTGTTTGTCTTTCTAAGGGTCTAACTTATAACTTTTCTAAGTTTATTTTTAATAATATGCTAGAAAACATAGATAAACAACAGCATAAATTTTTGATGTATCCTAGATTCTTACAAATGATTTTAGACATAACCACTGAAGATAGAACCCATGTGCCTATTAAAAGTCTTGGTTCTAAGTTGTTTGCCTCAATGAAAACTAATTATACTAGGGAACATCACCCTATGTTAGAGGATATGTTGCCACCTGGCAATGATAATATAGTTGAGGGTGATAATGCTGGTAATATGCCTGCTCCTAATGCTGCTGATGATGGTAATACATCATCTTCTGGTGTTGCTGCTGATGGTAATCCTTCAGTGGTAATGGAGGAAGGGCCAGCTACAACTGCTGAACAAGTACCTATTTCTACTGACTTACCATCACCTACCACTGTACATGTGTCACCTAGTCCTACCAATTCACCAGCTCAGGATGCTCCAGTTGAGCAATTTCATGAGTTTGTAGATAATTTTCAACCTCTTGAACCTGAGTTAACCAGACTACCTTCACCCAGCCCTATGAGTGAGCCAATTAATGAAGGCTTTCCTAATGTTGTAAATGAGTCTGTTTCTCCTACTGGATTCAATGAAGCTCCTCTTACCAATGAGCAATCAACTGGTAGAGCAGAGGACCCAATTACTCTCACTTTTGTTATGATTCTCTTACCAGGTATATGAAAATGACTGAGGATCTCCAAAAGGAACTTGCTGATACCAAGACTACTCTTGGTAATGAAATTGAAAGTTTCAAGAGTAAGGTTCAAGATTTGGAGACACAGCTGAATCAGCAGAAGAAAAGTAAGGATGGATTGGATACTGCTGAAGTTGCTCAGGAGAAAAATTTGGATTCTCTTGAAATTCTAGCTGAAGTTGCTAGACAGTCTAAGGTTGTACCTTCTAAAGCTGCTGAAGTACCCAAATCTAAACCAATAATTCTAGTCAACAGAAGAAGTACAAGACAGTATTTGGCTAGGAAAGCTGCTGAATCTTCCAAAGTGTATAGTGGAGATGATGATGTACTCATGACTTTGATGATGCTGAATCTTCCAAAGAGAATTGGATGCAGCTGTTCAAGAATTTGATGAGTCAGATTGGCAGCAGATTGGAAAACAAATGCTTGATAATCCTGATGTAGCTGCAGAGATTATTGGTAAAAAGGTAGAGAAGCAAGACTGGCCTTCTGAAATTGTGAAATTGATGAAATTGAGAAAGAAGGTAGCAGATGAGTTGAAAGCTAAAGCTAAAAGAGAAAAACCTATGACTCAAGCACAGCAGAGAGATTATATGAGAACATATGTGAAAAATCAAAGTAGTTCTTTGTTTAACAGTGCTTGGTCTAAGCAAAAGGTGTGGGGACTTCCATTTAACAAACTGGTTGAGATTTATAACAGAATCAAGGCTAGGAATGATAAAGATGGAATGGGTGCTTCCAAGAATATTCCTCTTCTCAATACTGATGCTGATGCTGTTGAAAAAGTATCTTTACCTAATACTTCTGCTGATGTACCTCATGTTGCTACTTCATCTTATGTGGATAAAGGTAAAGCAAAGTGATGACAGCAGATCCTCCAACTATAAAGAGAACTAGGAAACAATTGGAGCAGGAAAGATTGGGAGAAGAGGCTGCTAGGAAGTTAGATGAGTTACAAAAAGATGAACAAAAAGCTGAACTTGCAAGATTTCATGAGCTGAAAGTAAGAGAAGTTGAAATTCAAGCTGCTAGAAACAAACAGATAAGGAAGGCTATGGATGAACAATATGCCTCTGCTGCACTTGAATCTTCTCAAGATTCTACTGATGAACAACTGGATAATCCTTCAGTGGAAACTGATGTTGCAGAAGGTGAATCTGCTGAAACAGAAGTTCCTGCTGCTATTTATATTCCTGGAAGAAGAGGCAAGAGAATGGCCAAAGTCAGATCTTCACATTCAAAACAAAGTCTAATCAATGTGAATGCTTCTGATGCTTCCTTTATAAGAGAAGGATCCCCTGATGATTGGCCTGAGGGAACTAGAGATGTTTTGGTTCACTGGGAGTTAAGTAAAAATGGTCAAGTTAACACCATTTACAGATTGGATAAAATTTTCATATCCTTTACATTCCTTCAACAGATTCTACATCTTGTGGATCATCAGGATTTGGTCACTCTATATGAGTTGCTTCTTAAGTATTATGCAACTCATACTCCTGAAGGGTCTGGATTGTATTTGTTGGGTGATCTTCAAGTGTTGTTTGATTCTTCTACTCCTACTGGTGCAAGCTATGACATATGGAAGAACAATCAAAGATGGAAAGTTCAGAGTTGGAAGTTCTATCCTATGGCTTATGTTCATGTGTTGGAAACTACAACAGGTCTAAGGCTTCTTATGGATCTCACCAAAAGATATCCTATGAAAGTGTCCCTGATGGAGAAAATGTTACAACAAAAGTTGGAGATTCCTCCTGATCCAGTAGGGAATACAAGGTTGTTTGCTGAATCTTTGGTGAAGGTTTTCAAACAAAGGATTAAGACTTCTAGAGTTGCATCTGATTAGGGATATCATGTTGTATATTTGTTTTTATTTTAAAAAAAAAAAAAAAAAAAAAAAACAACTAACTTGTTGTTGTATAGTTTTGTATGCAGGTTTGGTTATCAACTTACCTGATGTTGACTATTCCATCATAAAGTTGGCTAGTCCAAAGGGTACAGCTTTGGTAAAGACACATCAAATATGTTGATAGCTGTAATGGTTTGCTCAAAACCATAGGGTTTTCAACTCACCCATGCTTTATTGCTGAGTAGTTGAAATGGTTGTCAATTGACCATGGATTTTTCCTTTATGAATTCCAAATAATTGGCTAGCCCACATGTATATGGCTTGTGGTAAAGGCAGTGGAAAACCATATTTGGTAATCAGTTGACCAAGATGATTTTCATCAAAATAATTGGCTAGTCCTGAGCAAACGGCTACAGGTAAAGACATCTCAAATCCGTTTATAGCTGATGATTTGCTAAAAATCATGTGGTTATCAGTGTACCTTTGAACACTTGGCTACTCCAGTAGTGATGGCTATTGGTAAAGAGACATCAAATCCATTATTTTCAATGATTCACCTCTCACAGGAGTTAACACACCTGGAAGTGATGAGAATAGTATGAAACTAATTTGTTTTGATGTACATTAAGTCATTTGTTGCTGCAAAGAATGTAGCTTTCATGTCTTAATTGCTGATCATAGAGATTCTGCTGAAGATGATTCTTTGCTGGTGCTATCTTATTACAATCCTCTTGGTATGTTATTTTGAAAATCTATCAAGAATCTTGAACTTAACCTGGTCAAATTCAAGATTAGGGGAGGATTGTTGGGAATTCTGTTAAGTAAGAATTCTGCTGCTGTTTCTGCTGTCGGTTCCTGCTGAAGGTTTGGTTCCTGCTGAAGCAGTATATCTGCTGAAGACTAGTTTCAGCATTATTAGTTTCTGCGGATTTAGTATTTCCGTATTTTATGTATTATTAGTTTGGATATGCATGAGTTTATTTAGGAAGTGATAATGCATATCTTTTAGAAGTTTTAGAATATACGTTTCTTGTGAAACGGTTTAGGATTCCTTGTGTATAAAAGGAACACACGATTATGTATTGTTTAAGTTTTTAGAAAACACTCTTATTATTATTGAAACGATCCATAGAGGATCAAGAGTTCTTAGTATCAAGCTTGTGTTTTGTTTCCGCTTTAAAAATACAAGTTACAGAGATTGTCTATTAGTGTGTTATTGATTACAGTGACATAACTAACGATTCTAGAGTGCTCAAGTAGATCTATCAAGGTCTAATAGTTTCAACAGGTACACGTCATAACGAATGTGTATTAGATACCCGCTTTAACCTCGAACCTTCTCAGTATCGGTCAGTTGCAAGAAAAGAACCTCACTGTGATCATTCGACGAGGGGAGTGCAAGATCTATCATCCAACTCATGGTCTAATCATCACCTCACTGATGACGAAGAACCGTATGTTCATTGTATGCGCCAACATGCAACCCTTCCAACCAGGGTGTTTCAAGATAGAAGAGGATAGTCCAACACAACTGTGGCACATACGCTATGGCCACGTGAATGCAAAGGCAATCCGGACCATGCAGTACAAGAAAATGGTACGTGGTTTGCCTCATGTGACTGGGAAGACGCAAATCTGTGAAGTTTGTAACCTTGGGAAGCAGCAATGGGAAGCGATTCCAAAGATCGTGGAGGGCAAAAGAGAAGCTTGAACTCATCCACACTGATTTGTGTGGACCTATCAACCCACCTTCTCAAGGAGGAAATAGGTATGCGTTAGTTTTCACCGATGACTATTCCAGAAAGACATGGGTGTATTTTCTTGCTGAGAAAGCTCATTGCTTTGAAACTTTTAAGAAGTTTAAAGCACTTGTTGAAAATGAAAGTGGGGGAAAGATTAAGTTAGTGAGAAGCGATAGGGGGGGGGGGGGGGGGAATTCACCTCGACTCGCTTCAATGAATTCTGTGAAGAGAATGGGATTAGGAGACAACTCACGACGGCTTACACGCCGCAGCAGAATGGAATCGCCGAGCGCCGCAATCGAACTATAATGAACATGGTCCGATGTTTGCTTGTTGAGAAGAATTTACCAAAGGTTTTTTGGGCAGAGGCGGCATCTTGGGCTTGTCACATATTGAATAGGTGTATCACTAAGGCATTAGATGAAGGTGTTCCAGAGGAAAGATGGTCAGGTAACAAGCCCAGTGTTGAACATTTCCGTGTATTTGGGTGCATCGGTCATGTGCACATACCTTCACAATTCAGGTCTAAGCTTGACAAGAGGTCCCACAAGTGTATTTTCCTTGGGGTAAGTCTCGAATCTAAGGCTTATAAAATGTATGATCCAATGTTAAGGAAAGTGGTGATAAGTCGTGATGTACTTTTTGAAGAGGAGGCACAATGGGACTGGTCACAAGAAGAGGTACAAGGAGATTTTTTTATTTCTGATGATAGTGACAACTCTATGCAAAGAACACAAGAAAGGGGGTCCACTTCAACAGAATCACAAGATAATGGGCCTCATGATGTCGTACAAAGCATGGAGGAGACATCACATGGGGAAGTTGACAGTACAATTGCACATGGCTCAAGTAATGATGATGTGATGCGTCGAACATCAACTCGTAATACAAAACCACCGTCCTGGATGAAAGATTATCACATGGATGAAGAATCCTTGGAAGACATAGAGAATGAAGCTAGTTTTGCACTTTATAGCTCAACAGGTGATCCAACTTGTTATGAAGAAGCCAAAGGTGACAAGAGGTGGGTGAGAGCAATGATGCAAGAGTTAGAATCCATTGAAGAAAATGATACGTGGGAACTTGTTGATGCACCAACTGATGCAAAACCAATCGGGTTAAAATGGGTTTTCAAAATGAAGTTCAACGAAGAAGGAAAGGTCGACAAGCACAAGGCTCGTCTCGTGGTGAAAGGCTATGCACAACGAAAGGGGGTGTACTACGAGGAAGTTTTTGCTCCGGTGGCTCGTTGGGACACAATTCGATCCATGGTAGCGTTAATGGCTCAAAAGGGATGGGTTATATACCAACTCGACGTCAAAAGTGCGTTTCTTTATGGCGAGTTAAACGAGTTTGTGTATGTGGAGCAACCGAGAGGGTTTGTGAAGCAAGGGGAAGAAGACAAGGTTTACAAATTGAACCGTGCTCTGTATGGGTTGAAGCAAGCATCGAGGGCATGGTTCATCTGTTTGGAGACTTATTTCATGAAGGAAGGGTTCACTAAGAGTCAATATGATCACACCTTATTTATTAAGCAAAGAGGAGAAAAGATGGTGTTGGTAAGTGTTTACGTTGATGATCTCATATATGCAGGCAATGATGAAGTTCTGTGTGAAGATTTTAAGAAGTCCATGCAACAAGAATTCAAAATGACAGACTTGGGAAGGATGCACTATTTTCTGGGTGTGGAAGTGCAACAAAAGGAAGATGGTGTTTTTGTTAGTCAAAAGAAGTATGCAAAGGAAGTTCTGGACCGGTTTGGGATGTGGGAATCCAAGCCTGTTAAAAACCCAATAGTCCCAGGTACGTTTTTAACAAAAGAAGGTATGTGGAAAGAAATTGATGCTGGGATGTACAAGAGATTGGTGGGAAGTTTAATGTATCTCACGGTAACACGGCCGGATATTGCTTATTCGGTGTCTCTAATTTCTCGTTATATGTCAAGTCCAAGGGAACAACATCTGCTGGTTGGTAAAAGAATTTTGAGGTACCTGAGAGGTACTTATGACTATGGGTTGTTGTACAAGAATGCTCCTAGTAGTGTTTTGCAAGTGTTTACCGACAGTGACTATGCTCGAGATTTGGAAGATCGAAAATCCACGTCCGGGTATGTTTGTTTGTTAAGTGGAGCTGCTGTATATTGGAGTTCGAGAAAGCAAGACATAGTGACACTCTCGTCGACCGAAGCTGAATATGTGGGAGCTACTACTTGTGCGCAGCATTGTGTGTGGCTGAATGGTTTACTTAATGATCTTGGAAGCGAGCAGCAACTTCCAATAGAGGTATTTTGTGACAATAGTTCCACCATCAAGTTGTCAAAGAATCCGGTAATGCATAGAAGAACTAAACATATTGATATGCGCTTTCATTATCTTAGAGATCTTGTGGCAAAGGGGTCAATCAAGTTAGTGTTTTGTGTAAAGACCAATTGGCTGATGTCATGACGAAGCCAATGAAGCTGGATGATTTCATCAAGTTCAGGAAAATGCTTGGAGTTGATAAACTGGAAGTGTGACACTGTCCAGTTTAGGGGAGTGTTTATTGCATATGATCATAACATGTGCACGTGTGCATGTGAAGTGATATGTGCTACTGGGTTATCTATCTATTGTTTTTGCATGGAATAAGGGCACGTCTACCCACGTTTGAGTCAGTCACATTTACTTGGTCATGTTTGAACTTTTATTTCGGTATTTCCTAGTTTACTGCAGTAGTGGTTAAGTGGTTAAGTAGTTTCCTATTTTCTTGTCTAGAGTCGTTTGCATGTAAGCCTATTTAAAGGCCACTTCGTTTGTTTAATGAATGCACTGAAACTTTGAGTTGTAATTCATCTGATATACCTTGTACCTCTTACAATCAATACATCATATCTGTTTTGAAAATTCAAGAAAGATCATCAGTTAAAATAATAATCGATGGTCGCTCCAATTTGAGATGATGGATCAGACGATGAAAGGGCCAGATAATACACGGTCGGGTACTGATGAAGTGGAAGACACGAATTAAAACAAACATAATGGGGTTTTGACTTTTAAGTGTTATTTGCAGGACATTAATTTGACTAAGATAGTGTTGGGGGTAAACTTGTCAATTCATGTCTTCAGATCAAAAAACCTAGAGTTCATATTTCTTACCCAGAAAACGGGAAAGAATGTTTCATCAAGACATCGAATACAATCTTATCATGTTGCTTATTAAGTTAATCTCTTTCTGTTCCTCAACCATTATATTCTCAAGTTTCTCATAAATAACATCCAGATTATCATTTTCAAGGCTCGAGCGATGCTCCTGACCGTCAGAAGGTATGGATAATGATTGTATGATCATTGGGGTTATGTGTAACTGCCTCCGCCATTACCATAGCCACTAGCATCACCGCCTCCGCGAGCATAACTGCCTCCGCCATTACCATAGCCACTAGCATCACCGCCTCCGTGAGCATAACCACCTTCTCCATCATCACCTCCACTACCATACTGCATATTTAGAAAATGAATATATTGATAAACAATAAAAAAAAAGTTGACTAAAAAGATTATATACTACGTAATACACTAGTAGTATTATACGTACCTGCCATGTTAGGATTGATAAGGAATCTGTAGCCCATCTTACAACATCTTGCAATTCATAGGCCCCTTTCTTCGTATATTTGTTATGCCTAGGTTGGGGTGTATGAGGCTCGTTCGGGCCGGGTCTCCTTCTAGCACATTTTGAAATCTTACTCCATAGCTTTGGCAACACGCTCAAAAAAGTATATTTACGACCCTTCATACTAATAGATTTCTTCTCCGCCATTACATCGATCAATATATCTTGAAACCACACAAATCGAGCACACTCTGACCACATCAAAGCAAAAATGCCAATGCTCCTAGCCCAATCGAAAGGTTCCCGATTTTGAATAATATGCAAGATTGCCTCATTTAACTCTTTAAAACCAATATTAATACCATACAAGTCTCCTCCTTGGCCAAAAAGTTGTTCATACTGTTGCCCGAAGCCTGTTGGCTGAGAATGATAAAAATACCTTTCTCCGTCTTCCTCTTTCCCAACCTCATACACTAACCCGTCAATGTCTTGCACACCAACCACATATAAGTCTCTTTTCCTAATGAAGATTGCAAAAAACCGACCGTCAAAATCTTCCTCTCGCGGGTACATAAACAATGTAACGTACCCGTGCTCCCGGTTAACTTGGAGTTCTTCAATGAGACGGAGCATGAAGTTCCCGTATGACAACTCCCCAAATTCTTCCCCGTCTAACTTGTAATACATGCATGTCCTTGATGTATTCCCGGTTTGTCTTTGTATTTATTTTGAAGTCAGCTGCAAAATTGTTCTTTTGTTTACGGGAACATGTTGCTTTACTAAAATGAGCATATTTATGTTGAGATCTTACCATATTTAGTTGTTCGTGGAGGAGTAAGGTTTATGGTGTTGGAATAGAGAGACTGGTGAAGGAAAGGTTTATGGTGTTGGAATAGAGAGACTAGTGAAGGAAGCTATCCTATTATTGGGAAGAGACTAGTGAAGGAAGCTATCATATTTAGTTGTTCGTGGAGGAAAGGTTTATGGTGTTGGAATAGAGAGACTAGTGAAGGAAAGGTTTATGGTGTTGGAATAGAGAGACTAGTGAAGGAAGCTATCATATTTAGTTGTTCGTGGAGGAAAGGTTTATGGAGGCTTATAATTAAAAAAAACTTCCATAAGCTTGTGTTACAAACTAAAATCAATCCTTCATTATCCGTATAAAAACGATTTAAATTTATAGGGCTTAATGTAATACCGTTGTAGATGTATTTGTTGTTGTTATAATTTGGGGAAAATACGGAGTAAACAAACAAACTGTTGGAACAGGATGAATGATAAGGGATTTTTTTATTTTTTATTTTATTATTAATATTTTTTTAAGCTGGTTTGGTTTTCGGACAAGCATTGGAGTTTACAACAAGGCCCAAAAATGTCTAAAGTTAAACTCGCACAACAAGTAACATTGATCGATATCAAGGGGTCTATTTAACGCTTGGATTTTAAGGGCTTATAGTGAAACGCTCAAGATTTATTTATTTTAATGTTAAGTAACTTAAATCTGTAAAATTTACAAACTCTAAAACATTTTTCATTAACATAATATGTGAATAATGTACAAAAATTTCACAAGCGAAAGCGTACATAATACGGGCTTGGTTAAAAACCAAACACCCTGTTTTAACCCATTTTCAAATACATGTTCTAAGAGGAAAAAAAAAAAAAAAAAAAAAAAAAGAAAAAGTAGCCATTTGTGAGTTGCCACTTGGCAGGTTGTGGGTTGTGACTTTGGGTTGGCCTACGAAATGGTTGCAAGTGAGGTTGTATTATTTTTTATTAAAAAATACTATTATTTTTATATGTATAAATTGGCGATTGGTTTGTCTCGCTCATATGTTGTATTGTATTGTTGCCGAGCAATCTTACAATTTGGCTTACTTCTTTGTCAAGCGTATTGAATGTGCAAGAGCAAATCCTAAGGCTATTCTTCCGTATGGTATGTTTCTCACTCGTCTCCACAAACATGCCATAGAAAACTATCCCGATCTCGATGATAGTATTTATCAATCTATCTATCCAACCTTCCGTCCTCTCGTTCTTACTCAAACCCGCAAAACTCGTAAGGTTAAATCTCATCGTCCTAGCATTCTTGTTTCGTTCGCTTATCTAAAGGATGACGATGAGGAGGACTTATAGTCATTTGCCACTGCTTTTGATGGGGTGCTGGGAAAGAAAAAGTAGTGATGATGACTATGAAATTGGCTTTATTATTCTTCTTGAACAATTTGTAATATGTCACTTATGTGCTATATTTCCGATACATATTCGGAAATTAATATTTGTTGCTATGTTTCTAGACATATTTGAACTATATTATCGTTGACTATTTATTATTATTTGCTCTACATGTATGCATGTTTTTATACTTGCTTTTAATCTATACTTGCATGATTAGTTTATGATTATATATATGCTTCTCTAATAGACCAAAACTAAAATAAAATGTTCCAATAGAGCTTGCTGCAAACACAAAACCAAAATAAACCATTTTTAGAAAAATTTTGAATTTTGGTCGTCTGGGATTTTACCAGATGGGCGGCCCCCATAATTAACACAGGCGGCCCCTTTAATTTTAAGATGGCCAGCCAAGAATTAAGGGAACCGGCCACCTGGAACAGTTTTTACACTGTTTTCTTTTGCAACTTGTGACTTCTTTTGCTAGTCCCAGCTATCATTTCCCTTCAAAACTAAACTGATTTTGGAATCTAACAATGCAATTTCAAATTAATACCACTTCTAAACATGATTCCATGCTATAAAACCCTTATACACCTTTCATCCACACTCCATTATCATCATCAACCTCAACCAATTCATCATGTTATCACCAAAAACCACCACCTCCAACAAAGCCAAGAAAACAAAAACTTGTTATAATCCCACCAAAACAACTATTTATTGATCTCACTAATGAAGACAATACCACTCCATCACCACCACCTCAATGTTCATCTCCTAGTGCTCCAAATGCACCATCCAAAACACCATCAACACATGGAACCTCTACCTCCTCCATACCATCATCATCATCCATCAATGACTACATCAAAACTCACCTATCACCTCCACCAAGAATTCCACCACCACCACCTATTGAAAGTGCATCTTTGGACATCACTCTCTCATTATCACCCATCACACCTCTTGATGCACAATTTTCACCATCACCACTCAATCCACCAAACTTCAATCCCATCCCATGGAGCTTACTTGAAGCTCATGGAGATACTTGCCTTTGTTGCATCCATAACCGCACCATCATCTTTGGCTTAAGAGATGAAATCCAATACATGTTTTCATACCTTGAAAACTTGTTCCCTCAACCTCAACCAACAACATCCACACCTCCACCACCAACATCAACCACACCTCAACCTCCATCCACATCAAACACACCTCCATCAACTCCATCATCTCCACCTACAACATTGATCCTTCCAAACTAAGCATGGATCATGGTTAGAAAATAAAATTGTTTAAACCATTTTGATGACAAGCTCTAGGAAAAACATTTCTATTAGAGTTTTGGTTGCTTGTAAGCCCTTAAGGCTTTAGTTTATTAGTTGTATCATTCATGCATCTTGGATGCATGTTACTTGTATTTTCATCTATTTAATGAAGTGTTTTCTTCCATGCTTATATTGCTTGATTTATCTATATATATTTGTTGCGTGCATATATATTGTATGTTCAAAATATTTTTGCAAGCATTCTATTTCTCGATTCGTCTTATAACCTTTAAACGAGGGGGAGTACACATCAAGGGGGAGCTCATCCGAATTCGGGACAACCTTTTTGATGTTCACAAAAAGGGGGAGAAGTGATATAAACTCACTATATACTTGCATATATAATAATTTTTGATTTAATGAATTTAGATTTTGTAATCATCAAAAAGGGGGAGATTGTTGATATAAATAATGCGTAAAAACGTTATTAATATTTTTTGATATCCCTATGTTTTGACGATCACAAAATATAAAATCATTAAACGTAAAATCATTACGTAAATAAGTATTTAGTGACAAAATATCATTATATCCAACTAATTCACTTAAGGTATGAATAAACAAGTGCCTAATACATTTTATGATCAAAGGAAGATTTATTTACTAATTACAAATTATATAAAATGGTATAAACATTTTATATATTTAAGAAAAACACTTTTGGTAATTAAAGGAAAATGTTTATTTCATAATAATTAAATGAATTCAATTTTTTAACCAAATTCAGTTAAATTTTCACCAAATAAACTTTCCCCAGAAAAGACAAAGAAAACTGGCCGTTACTGAGGGCGGCCCCCTTAATTTTAAGGGGGCCGGCACACAATTAAAGGGGCCGGCCACGCTCCTATGTCAGATTTCTTTGCCTATAAATACTGGTTCAAATCTGAATTTTTTCCTCACCTTTTGCACTAAATCTTTGTGTTTTAATTCTCTCAAATCATCTTCCTAAAACCTTTGATCATAAACATATTAGTTCTTGTTTTCAAGTGATTCTATCTATCCTCATTCAAAGTACAAGAGAAGAATACTCCTTTCATCTCAAACCAAGAAGTATTGAAGATTAGTTGTGTTGCTTGTATTTATTGTATAGTTGTGTATTGATTGTAATTGGTAGATCTAGGCGGGTTTGTAAATCTAGTATTGAAGTGGTTGTGGTGTGAAGTAGAAGTAGTGTGTAGTTGTGAAGTAGTAGTGTGTAGTTGTGAAGTAGTGGTGTGTATAAGTTGTGAAGAAGGCGTGTAGTGGTGTGAGATTGTTCTAGCTACTATTAGAACTCGACATCTAGCTTTGTGTCGTTAATTGGTGTAAGAGAAAGTTGTGTAAGGTTTCTCTGCCAAAAAAGGATTTTGTTGACATAGTGAAGAAAACTCTCGAGTAGGTGACTCGAGGAGTGGAGTAGGGCGAAGAGGTGCTTCGTAGCCGAACCACTATAAATATCGTGTGTTGTGATTTGATCTCTCTATCTCTATCTTTTCATTACTTTCATATTTACGTTATAATTATTTAGTTAGTTAGATTAAATTGTTTGAGTTGTGCAAGTGTTGAAATTCACATAAATAAGAATCGAAGTTTTTATCAAACAAAGTTTTTAAAAATACAAATTGACGTAAAACTATTCAACCCCCCCCCCCTTCTAGTATCAGAGCTACGTTAAACAAGATTTTTAAAATAAACTGTATTTTAAAACTTGAAAAGATCTATGGAATCTGAAAAATATTTAGAAGGACAATCTATGCAAAGACCACCACTATTTGAAAGTGATGGTTTTCTTTATTGGAAAAATTGATTCGAAACTTATATGAAATCAAAAGATCTAGATCTTTGGCATGTTATTACTAGTGGTGATTTTCATCCTATACAAAATAATCCCGAAACCAAAAGGGATGAAATTGCACTTTTTGAAAAACAAAACGATGATTTGAAAAAGAAACTTGCTAAAAATAATGAGGCTAAAATGGTTATTTATAATGCGTTACCACGCAAAGAATATGAAAGAATTTTTATGTGTAAAACCGCAAAAGATATTTGGAACTCTTTACTAATCACTCACCAAGGTAATAGTCAAGTGAAAGATAATAAAATAGATCTTCTTGTACAACAATATGAACAATTTACGATTCCGGAAGAGGAATCAATTGATGATGCTTTTGCTAGATTTAACACTATCATCACAAGTTTAAAAGCACTTGATGAGAATTTTTCTAGCAAGAATTTGTTAAGGAAATTTCTTAGGGCTCTTCATCCGAAGTGGCGTGTTAAAGTGACGGCTATTGTGGAGTCAAAGAATCTATCAACTCTACAACTTGACGAGCTAATTGGAAACTTGAAAGTGTATGAGGTGATAATAAAGAAAGATTCCGAAATGGTCAAAGGAAAAAGGGAGCAAACCAAGTCAATCGCATTGAAAGCAAAAAAGGACTCTAGTGACGAAGAATGCTCAACCTCCGAAAGTGAAGATGAAGAGTATGCCATGGCCGTAAGAGACTTCAAGAAATTCTTCAAAAGACGAGGAACATACGTTAGACAACCGTTTGATGAAAGAAAAACATTCCAAAGAAACAAGGACGACAAGACTAGAAAGAATGAAAGAAAGTGCTTCAAGTGCGGAGATCCAAACCATTTTATTGGAGAATGTCCGAAATTGTCAAGAAGTCAAAACCACAAGGCCTTTGTAGGAGGAGCATGGAGTGATAGTGACAATGAAGAAAAAGACACAACAAAAGAAGAAAAGTGTCTCATGGCAAGATCTTCCGATGAGGTACGTTCCGAAATCGAATACTATAGTGATGATAACTTATCGTTAGATGAAAATGATTTATATTGTGAATATAGTAGATTATGCAAACTAGGACAAAAAGTCATAGCTAAAAATAAACTACTAAAATATACTAACAATAAATTAAAGGATGAAATACTTGAATTAAAAATGAAACTACAAAGACTAGAAAAAGGAAAAGAAAGTATTATAGAATGTAAAGAATGTCTAGTTGTTAAAAATGAGAATAAACAACTTAAGGAAGAAATTATTAGATTTGAGAAATTTGAAAATAGTAGTCAATCACTTAGTAAAATAATTAGTTCTCAAAGAATTGCCAAAGATAAAACCGGTTTAGGATACGACTCAACCGAGGCATCAACTAGTAAATCTAAAAATGTAAAGTTTGAAGGTGAAACTCGTGAACTAAAACCTCTAGAGTTAAAACCAAAGTATATACTTTTGAAAGATAGATTAGTACCTATTGCAAGTGATGAAGAAATTAAAAGCTTTCGTAAATCATCTTTAAAACCCGAAGTAAAACCCCTTAAGCCAAAAATAAGATCTAAAACTCCACCACCTAGAAAACCAAATAGTCCTCATCCTAGGTCTAAAACTCCTCAACCTAGAGTAAACCAAAATAGATGAAACTTTCACAATAATCATCAAATGTGGAACTTCAATCCTTGGGGAATGATTCCACCATACATGCACCCAAGTCAAATGCATAACGTCTTTGGACCAAATAACTTTGGTCAAATGAGACAATGGGGACCAACAAGATGAATTCGTCATACCTTGTCAAGCTTGGTTATCTATCCGCTTCCACATGTTCATGAAATCTCTTGAAGACTTTAAATATTTGCTTGTT
Organism: Artemisia argyi; assembly: GCA_030686995.1. NCBI lineage: Eukaryota > Viridiplantae > Streptophyta > Magnoliopsida > Asterales > Asteraceae > Artemisia > Artemisia argyi. The sequence continues at coordinate 58,390 of JARVZY010002175.1, forward strand.
GAAGACAAAAAGGTACACGTCTCTTTTAAATTTCCATGTCAAGATTGCATGCTTAGTCTAATATCTAGTTTATTGTTATTATAGCTTGTTTTGTAATTACTCTTAGCTATTTTTCTTAAATATATATATATATATACACATACTTATCTTCTTAGAGCATATACATATACATATACATATACATATATATATATATATATATATATATATATATATATATATATATATATATATATATATATATATATATATATAGATACATGTATACATATTATTACTATACATACTATATGCTCTTATAACCTAGAAAACTCATTAGTTGATTTTCTAGAACTAGAAATTGTTCGTTTACGAACCTTTTTTCTTCCCCTCACTTGGCCTTCTTGAACTTTAATGTTCAAATATACTCATGTTGATGTAGAGAAATGAGTTGAAGAACTTATGGATGAAACAAACTCCCGTTATCATTTGCATCCGTCTCCCTCTCTTTTTCTCGTCCTATAAACCTAAATTATCTATATATATATATATATATATATATATATATATATATATATATATATATATATATATATATATATATATATATATATAGTGATGTATTCTATGCAGTACCATTCTTATATACAGTACTTTACAGTACCATCAAAATGAATCTGGTCCATTGGATGAGTTGATCAAAGGCTAGGATTAAAAGTGCAAAAATTGTAATTAAACAAAAGATGAAGGTATTTTTTTCAATTAAACAAAAGGCTGAAAGGGTATTATAGGTATTTAGTATTTGTTGCTAAAAAGGTGCTAAAAACCTACAAATCTACAAAAGAAAACTGCAGAGCCTCCACTCTCTAGATCTATTTTTCGGGGAAAAAAAACTACCATAAACTTCATCTCTCTTTTATATATCGATCTACATTCAAATTCAGATCCAAAAATAGGTGTGGTGGTTGTGCTATAGGAGGACGACTGCGGTTGCGGCTGGAGGAAGAGGACAGCGGCGGCGACGGTTGGAGGGGGAGGACAACATCGGCGACGGTTAGAGGAGGATGGTGACGGCTGCGGTGACTGGGATGACGACGGACTTTCGGGGTTTATGTCGACGGCGGGTTGACCCTGAACACGGTTGTGTTAAAGGTTGTGAACATGATTACTGATTTGTCTCTTTATCCTTAATCTATATTTTATTTATACGTAATGTTATGATAACTTGTGATTACATCTTAGGAAATATCTATGATGGTCGTTTGTGCTTGTGTAGTTGTCATATCATGCTCAAGTCAAATATTAAATGAACCATGGTATAATATGTCAAGGTATTGTTAGTTTTAAATGACACATGATTTTATTTATAATTTATGATTTTTTATTATGTTAAAATAATTTTTCATTGTTACTGGATTGTAAAACACATGGCATAATATGTGTTATTATGTGATAATCTTGGCCACGAAACCGATTTTTTTATGGTTAGTACAAATTTGATTTCATGTAACTCGTAAGTGTGCATACATGTTAACATAAAATTAGCGAAAGGGTGCATATGTGTTCTATGGTTGGTATAAAATCTATGAAATGGTGTGCATATGTGTTTTGAAGTTGAAATAAAATAAGGAAAGATGTGTGCATATATGTTTTGAATTATGAATATGTGTTTGTTAGTTGTTTCTAATAAAAAAATAACAATTTTTTTGTAGTTTCAGGTATTGAGCATGTTTGACAAAGATGGAGACCATAACCAATATAAAGTGTGCACATGTGTTTTGGAATGGTACTCATATGTTCCAATGAATTTGATGAAAAAGTGAAGCGTGCACATATGTTTTTGAAAAAGTGCACACATGTTTTTTAATAGCATGCACATCTATATATAACGAGATACATATTGTATTTGGATTGTACTTCATTTTATATCAAATTTTATGTATACTATTTATGTTTTTGGTTTGTAATTAATTTAAAGGTTACATGTATATGTTTATATTTTTTGTCATAAATTTCGAAGGTTAAAGACTGTATACTAGAAACATATGTGCAATTTCATTTTAAACAAAATAAGATTGATGTCTAAACAATTATACACAAGACACATATGTAAATTTACAACATCTTTAAAAAAAAAAAAAAAAAAAAAAAAAAAAAAAAAAAAAAAAAAAAACACATATGCACCTCATTTTTTTGAAAACATGTATAATTGAAAAAAAAATTGTGAAAATTAAGGAAATTAAAAACGTTTTTTAATAAAAAAAATATTACAAAAAAGTGAAAATGTGTTTGACACTTATACCCTTTGAATTATATAAAAATATTTAATAGTACTAAATTCTTATTGGTCTAGATTGGTACTGTAAAGTACTGCATCTAATATGGGTACTGCATATAACGCACCCCTATATATATATATATATATATATATATATATATATATATATATATATATACATACATATGTACCTTCTACATTTTCTATTGTCAACTTGACGGCTTGATTAATTTTATCCAAAATTATCAAGGAAATTTTTGTTGACAAAACGTCAAACAAAATGTCAAGTAATTCTTCTCGTGCGAACTCTCTCCAACGTATTTTTGATTAAAAATAAATCTAATATATATATATATATATATATATATATATATATATATATATATATATATATATATATATTTACTTATTTTTATTTTCTGAATCAACGCCGCGAAAAATCAAAATTTAACTGGGCGGCCCCCTTAATGATTAAGGGGACCGGCAGTGTTAATATGGGCGGCCCCCTTAATGATTAAAGGGGCCGGCCATCTGACAAACTCCACCCGTTTTTCTTCCTTATTCTACTTACCAAACACTCCATTTTCCTTTCCCCACTCATTCCTGCTGCTGCTGTTCGAACCAAAAACCCAAAACCATCCAAAATCCATCCTCAAATCCTCATATCAAGGTCAATTAACAAAGGGAAAATACTTATAACACGATTAGCAACAAGTATTGTAAGTTTTTCATAACACATTTCTTTTAATTTCATCTAATTTGGTCAAAATCATGGTTTAGCATTTTATTTAAATTTCTTCAATTTCATCTTTTCTTTCAAATTGAGTCTAGGAATTCCATAACTAAATGCTTCCCTTAGGATTATGATGTATTATTAACACTAGAAACTAAAAATTACAAACCCTCTTGTCGAAATTTTTTGAAAAAGTTCATACACTCATTTTCAAATTTTGCTTATACATTGTTGAATAATGCTACAAAAACTTGCTAAAACATATCACATTATGGTTTTATAACTTATTAATCACAAAAACAAATTTTTCGGTGAAGTAAAAACATTTTTTGTTTGATAAGAGGGTGTTTGGATCATGTCCAAATAGTGTCGAAAATTATCCAATATAACCTTTACAATACATCATCATGAATATAAGTATAAAACTAGCATTTTAGAGTTGTCAAGATATATAATTCATATATATATATTGACATTTTGGTAGTAAATTTTCTAGATAAGGAAGCGTTTGGTTTAACTAGAAAAATAGTATTTTTGAGTCAAAATATAAACCATTATTTTCAAAACAAATAATTTGCATAAGAAACTTGCTGGAAATAGCTAGTTATACAATCTAATGTACATCTAGCGAATTTTCACGATATATTAAGATGTTTAAAGGGGCGTTTGGATTATCCCATAACAACTTGATAAACATCGTAAAATATATCTAACACAAGTTAAAAATAAAAATAAGGAACATGGTAAACTACTTCATGAGTTAAAAGTTTTTAGAGTCGAAGTATGTTTACGTTCCACATATGTCATAAAAAAATATAAGCACTATATTTAAACGTTGACTTCATTTTGTTGTTATTGTGTTTAGGTGAAAATGCCCAAAGTTATTACCGAAGATATTTCCTTAACCAAAAACTATATTCCCAAGGTCTCACAACTTCCCACTACCTCTCCCTCCATTGCACGTATCTATCGTCAAATAGAAGATAGAAACATTCATGAAGGTCGAGTCGTAGATCAAGCTTACTATCAATCCGATTTCATCGAACTTTTGTTCAAAAATATCCACTTTGAATGTCTCTTCCAAATAAATGAACCCATCATTCCTCGCTTCATTCTTGACTTCTATAGCCAAGTCACTGTTCAAACCGATGATTTTGGTTCCATCTTCATTTCATTCATGATCCAACATGAATTTATTACTCTCACTCTTGCACAATTTGGTCAAATTCTTCAAATTTCTTTTTCCGGTCAATCCGTATTCACAAATGAATGGGATCTTTGTGTTCTCCAACGTTCTCGTCCTACTCATGGTCCTTATGTCTCCGAAATTCCATCTCCCTAAGATATTCGTCAAATGCTCGGGTTGGAATGTGTAACTGCCACTCAAAGCATCAAGTCCGAACATGTCTCTATTTTTGAAAACCAAATTCTTCTTAAAGAATTAAGGCCCGACATGGAGCATTGGGAAGAACTAGTTCATGAGAATGCGTTCGGTTCCGAAGGACACCCTGACCATCTCTCGGCTTGTCTCGCTCATATGTTGTATTGTATTGTTGCCGAGCAACCTTACAATTTGGCTTACTTCTTTATCAAGCGTATTGAATGTGCAAGAGAAAATCCTAAGGCTATTCTTCCGTATGGTATGTTTCTCACTCGTCTCCACAAACATGTCATAGAAAACTATCCCGATCTCGATGATAGTATTTATCAATCTATCTATCCAACCTTCCGTCCTCTCGTTCTTACTCAAACCCGCAAAACTCGTAAGGTTAAATCTCATCGGCCTAGCATTCTTGTTTCGTTCGCTTATCTAAAGGATGACGATGAGGAGGACTTATAGTCATTTGCCACTGCTTTTGATGGGGTGCTGGGAAAGAAAAAGTAGTGATGATGACTATGAAATTGGCTTTATTATTCTTCTTGAACAATTTGTAATATGTCACTTATGTGCTATATTTCCGATACATATTCGGAAATTAATATTTGTTGCTATGTTTCTAGACATATTTGAACTATATTATCGTTGACTTTTTATTATTATTTGCTCTACATGTATGCATGTTTTTATACTTGCTTTTAATCTATACTTGCATGATTAGTTTATGATTATATATATGCTTCCCTAATAGACCAAAACTAAAATAAAATGTTCCAATAGAGCTTGCTGCAAACACAAAACCAAAATAAACCATTTTTAGAAATTTTTTGAATTTTGGTCGTTTGGGATTTTACCAGATGGGCGGCCCCCATAATTAACACAGGCGGCCCCTATAATTTTAAGGGGGCCGGCCAAGAATTAAGGGGACCGTCCACCTAGAACAGTTTTTACACAGTTTTCTTTTACAACTTGTGACTTCTTTTGCTAGTCCTAGCTACCATTTCCCTTAAAAACTAAACTGATTTTGGAATCTAACAATGCAATTTCAAATTAATACCACTTCTAAACATGATTCCATGCTATAAAACCCTTATACACCTTTCATCCACACTCCATTATCATCATCAACCTCAACCAATTCATCATGTCATCACCAAAAACCACCACCTCCAACAAAGCCAAGAAACAAAAACTTGTTATAATCCCACCAAAACAACTATTTATTGATCTCACTAATGAAGACAATACCACTCCATCACCACCACCTCAATGTTCATCTCCTAGTTATCCAAATGCACCATCCAAAACACCATCAACACATGGAACCTGATATCATCGTTATAATATAGTATAGTTTTTATTACCGAAGAAATGCTTAGGAAAGTATTTCCCCGGGTCGTGTCCCAGCGAAGGTGTGAATGGAATTTCGAATTCCCGATTTGTGAAACGTGTCGTGAAAACGGTAAAAAGTGATTTTATGAGATTATACTAATGAAATAGTAAATGAAGCACAAATAATAAACTAAACACGTAAATCAACTAAACAAACTTAAAACGTAACGTAGAATCTAAAACGTAAGCTAAAACGTAAAATAAACGTAACCGTACGAAATAAAACGCGACTTTTAAGCTACACGACTCCTACGGACTTGAAAATAATTTTCAAAAGTTAAAAATGATAAAAGAAAATTTTGAGAAAAAGAAAAATATTTTTTTTTGACTTTTTATTTATTTTTTACGAATTTAAAACTAATTTAACTAATTAAAAATTAAAAGAAAATGCAAATAAAGTGAGAAAAATGAAAATTAAATTTTGAAAATTATAAAATAACTAAAAAGTAATTTTAAAACTAAAAACTAATTTTTTTTTTTGCTTTTTATGTAATTTTTAGAAATTAAAAACTATTAAATCTAATTAAAAATTCAAAATAAATTCAAAATAAATGAGAAAAATGCAAAATAAATTTCTAAAATTCTAAAATAACTAAAAATAATTTTCTAATATTTTTTTTGATTTTTCTTGGCTTTTTCAGATTTTTTTGGATTTTCTATTAATTAAAATGTATTTAAAATTGATTAAAAATGAAAATTAAATAAGAAAAATAGTAAAATAACTCAGAAAAATTTGAAAAAATTACAGAAATTCTAAAATATTAAAATGAGCTTAAGAAAAAATTTTGAAAGAAAAATAAACTGGAAAAGTGCTGAAAAGCTCACAACTGCTTATTGGAAAGTGCTTATTTGATAAGCACTTTGACTTTTTTGACCCAAAACTTTGACTAAGTGTTCTTATGATTCAGAAAAGCTAAATGGAACAGAATTGAGACCCAATGATCACAGAAACACAGATATGGAACCAAATAGATCAAATAAGCTATGGTGAAATAAGCAAATAAGCTGAATAGATAAGCAGAAGGCCAAAAACCAATTTAAGCAACTACTTAGGGTGCAAATGAATTTAAATCAACAATGAAACTCAGATTATGAACCAAGGAAAACAAATGCAGCCCTATATTGAAAACAGTTACAATATTTGAACAACACAACTAATGAGTCAAATAAGCTGACAGATTAAGCTCATAAGTAAAAGCTTAGGATGGCAAAACATCTACTGACCTACTGAATTTCTAAAATCACCAAGAAAACTTCTTCTAGATTCAACCCACTATGCTAAACATCACCTACAAACTGTCTAATCAACTGATGAGCTGGGCATGTGTGCAGGGCAACCTAAGATCACACAGTCAATTCAAAAGCAAAATTTAAATAAGCAAACAGGTTCCACAGCGAAATCAAAACTCAGAGATGAAAAGCTTAAGCTATAGGCTACCAAAGATCAGCTAAAATGAGCTTATGAGAGAAACTTAGTCAATGGCTGTTGGGACAGAAATCTGATGTGAGGCTAGTTGAAAAAGAGTAGAGATTAACTGATGCAATTCCGGAAATAAATTTTTAGCAAAAGTGAGCTAAACCAAATCCTGAAAGTGCAGTCCTATTCTATATGCAAATGTGAACTATAATTTTTATGCTCAATCTGTCGTTAATCAACCTAAAGTGACTAAACTTTGTAGCAAGAGTGACAATAAACCAACGGTGTCATATGAACCAAACCTAAACCAAGCACCCCTGAAATAAGCTGTCATAATAACTAAATAAGCTTAATCTAACTACCTTACTGATGTATGATTTTTAACTGAATATGACTTATGCTTATTAAACTACTACTGTTTGAACTAGACTTATAATGAACTAATGGTGAAAGAGTAAAATCAAATGAACAACCAACATTTAAATTTATCAGCATAACCAAACACCCTATATGTGACTGCTTGCACTAATACTACTGATTCTAAGCTTTAATTCACAAATACACTACTCAATCCCAATTACTAATCACTAATAGGTGTCAAATCAGAAGCAAACTTCCACACTCATCTACTAAATCTCACAATCACAACAAACAGATCCCAAAGATAGACAGATTGATGCAACAGTATAATGAAACAATGCACAATATTCAAGATATCAAACTTACACTAAGGAACTAGTAACACATAATAATCAGTCTAAGTAAGCAATAAACAAGCAACAATAAACAGATAAAATCAAGTCTACACTACTATAATACTAATATTGAGTAAATTTAAATGAAGAACTTACGAATCCACCTCAGCTAAACAGAGGTGGTCTCCCACACAGCCTGTCTTTAAGACAGGCCTTTGGACACCTTAAGGCTGTCTTTTAACTCCTCAATAAGCTATAGCTTATTCCAATAAGCTGAGGTTGACCTCAGTTGACCAAAGAAAATGAACAAAGTTGAAGCAGATTTTAAGCAAAGTTCAAACTACTGATTGAATTAATAGGATTGAATTATTGTAAACTAAAAACAAATTTAAGCTAAATACTGAAAATTAAATTGAGATGAAATTAATTGAAATTTAAAATTTTATTAAAACATGAAATGTGAGTACAATTTGGAAAACAGAAATACAATATTAAAAATAAACTAAATTACCCTAATCCTAACCTATTCTAACCTAAAATCTAACTGAGATTTCATGAGGTGAATGAGGAGCTATTTATAGCCTGAGGAGATGAGAGTCCATGTCACTGATCCACATGATGTGTTTCTTTTGAGCCCTCCATAGCCGTGTGATTAAATCCAGATACATCCATTCAATATAAGCCCTTGGATTGATTAATGACATGATGTGAATCCTCCGTGTGCTTCATGATTGGACCACGTGTCCCTTCTGGCATACCCTGACATTCTCTGACCCTTCTAGAACCTTTAATCATGAGGTAATTATTATCATACGAGGGTAATTATGTGGGAGGTGAAAGTTAGGGTTCATCGTACAGTAATTCTCTGGGTAATTGGGGATTTTGGGAGCGGGTAATATGAATGTGGGGTTTTTATTATTTTTCGTTGACCGGGTTGAAAGTTTTGACCGGGGTGTAAGATTATTGTAGTGGGCTGGGTAAAATTAATGGGTACAAAGGGTAGTGGGCTGTTGGGTTTGTTTGGTTTTGGGCTTGGGGTATAAAGGTTTTTAGGGTCCGGTTGTGGTTTATAGTTAAGAGTAGTAAAGATTATAAGGACCAAAGTTGAAATTCTGAAAACTATAGGGACCAATCCTGTAAATTTCCAACTTAGTATTCCAAGGGCTAACATTGTCATTGTTTGAATCGTGAAGGACCTCTTTTGACTTTTCTTCGGATATTTCTTCAAAGGACCACTTTTGTAATTATCTGAAACTGGAGGGACTAAATTCGCCAAATTCTCAAACTTTTGCCCAGGAACCAAATATGAAACATTTTGAAAGGCTGAGGACTTTTGATGATAATTTGAACTCATCTTTGATCATTTTTCTTCCCCGGCTCCGGCTTTTGACCTTTTTCCATTCTCGTGCTCGTTTTTGTCGGTTTTGCTTTGTTTTTGTTCATTTTTCTCATATCCGTACCTGCACATACACAAATACAAAAACATACGTTCTCTTGGCATTTTTGGTTAGTATTTGGTGTATTTGGTCTGAAATAAGGTCTAAAAAGGATGAGTGAATAAGCACTCATCAGAACCTCTACCTCCTCCATACCATCATCATCATCCATCAATGACTACATCAACACTCACCTATCACCTCCACCAAGAATTCCACCACCACCACCTATTGAAAGTGCATCTTTGGACATCACTCTCTCATTATCACCCATCACACCTCTTGATGCACAATTTTCACCATCACCACTCAATCCACCAAACTTCAATCCCATCCCATGGAGCTTACTTGAAGCTCATGGAGATACTTGCCTTTGTTGCATCCATAACCGCACCATCATCTTTGGCTTAAGAGATGAAATCCAATACATGTTTTCATACCTTGAAAACTTGTTCCCTCAACCTCAACCAACAACATCCACACCTCCACCACCACCATCAACCACACCTCAACCTCCATCCACATCAAACACACCTCCATCAACTCCATCATCTCCACCTACAACATTGCTCCTCCAAACTAAGCATGGAACATGGTTGGAAAATAAAATTGTTTAAACCATTTTGATGACAAGCTCTAGGAAAAACATTTCTATTAGAGTTTTGGTTGCTTGTAAGCCCTTAAGGCTTTAGTTTATTAGTTGTATCATTCATGCATCTTGGATGCATGTTGCTTGTATTTCCATCTATTTAATGAAGTATTTTCTTCCATGCTTATATTGCTTGATTTATCTATATATATTTGTTGTGTGCATATATATTGTATGTTCTAAATATTTTTGCAAGCATTCTATTTCTCGATTCGTCTTACAACCTTTAAACGAGGGGGAGTACACATCAAGTGGGAGCTCATCCGACTTCGGGACAACCTTTTTGATGTTCACAAAAAGGGGGAGAAGTGATATAAACTCACTGAATACTTGCATATATAATAATTTTTTATTTAATGAGTTTAGATTTTGTAATCATTAAAAAGGGGGAGATTGTTGATATAAATAATGCGTAAAAACGTTATTAATATTTTTCGATATCCCTATGTTTTGTCGATCACAAAATATAAAATCATTAAACGTAAAATCATTACGTAAATAAGTATTTAGTGACAAAATATCATTATATCCAACTAATTCACTTAAGGTATGAATAAACAAGTGCCTAATATATTTTATGATCAAAGGAAGATTTATTTACTAATTCCAAATTATATAAAATGGTATAAACATTTTATATATTTAAGAAAAACACTTTTGGTAATTAAAGGAAAATCTTTATTTCATAATAATTAAATGAATTCAATTTTTTAACCAAATTCAGTTAAATTTTCATCAAATAAACTTTCCCCAGAAAAGACAAAGAAAACTGGCCGTAACTGAGGGCGGCCCCCTTAATTTTAAGAGGGCCGGCACACAATTAAAGGGGCCGGCCACGCTCCTGTGTCAGATTTCTTTGCCTATAAATACTGGTTCAAATCTGAATTTTTTCCTCACCTTTTGCACTAAAACTTTCTGTTTTAATTCTCTCAAATCATCTTCCTAAAACCTTTGATCATAAACATATTAGTTCTTGTTTTCAAGTGATTCTATCCATCCTCATTCAAAGTGCAAGAGAAGAATACTCCTTTCATCTCAAACCAAGAAGTATTGAAAATTAGTTGTGTTGCTTGTATTTATTGTATAGTTGTGTATTGATTTTAATTGGTAGATCCAGGCGGGTTTTTAAATCTAGTATTGAAGTGGTTGTGGTGTGAAGTAGAAGTAGTGTGTAGTTGTGAAGTAGTAGTGTGTAGTTGTGAAGTAGTGGTGTGTATAAGTTGTGAAGAAGGCGTGTAGTGGTGTGAGATTGTTCTAGCTACTATTAAAACTCGACATCTAGCTTTGTGTCGTTAATTGGTGTAAGCGAAAGTTGTGTAAGGTTTCTCCGCCAAAAAGGGAGTTTGTTGACATAGTGAAGAAAACTCTCGAGTAGGTGACTCGAGGAATGGAGTAGGGCGAAGAGGTGCTTCGTAGCCGAACCACTATAAATATCGTGTGTTGTGGTTTGATCTCTCTATCTCTATCTTTTCATTACTTTCATATTTATGTTATAATTATTTAGTTAGTTAGATTAAATTGTTTGAGTTGTGCAAGTGTTGAAATTCACATAAATAAGAATCGAAGTTTTTATCAAACAAAGTTTTTAAAAATACAAATTGACGTAAAACTATTCAACCCCCCATTCTAGTTTTCCACAGAACCCAATTACGAAAATGAATGTTATAATAAGTGTTTTTACAGGAATGAACATTTTTTACGTACTTTACCAAAGTGACCAATATATGTCACCATCAACTTTTCTCACTTTCTATTCGCTCTAATATATCGCCCGAATTCAATAACATCGCCCAAGTAAAATGTATATTTAGTGAATATTTTTAAGTAAAGTAACAAAAACTATAATACAAAACCTCGTATACCCAAAGTCTGCACTTTAGTGAAAAATAGAATTGTATAGTCAAATGACTCAAATCTTTACCATTACAAACATATACGTAGTTGGTAGTCACACCTATGCCAATATTGTACCACACCAACTATACACATGTCAGTTATTCAGATCATTCCATCCTTTTCCTAGGATACCATGACATACTTGGTTTATTTGGAAATTTTGTACATATAAATAAAAAAAATACTTATTAACCTTACTATTGTTGCCGGTGAGTCCTATTTTTATGGGGCCACCTGGCGCCTTCTAGGCCGTTAGATCTTGCAACTTTTAATCTCAGCCACTCTAATTTAACTTTGAATATTAACCGTCAGATTGATCTCATATGCTCTCAACCATTAGATATATAGAAACTGAAAAAAAACCGTCTCCCTTCTCAAATACAATATATAGGAAACTGAAAAAAGCCGTCTCCCTTCTCAAATACACTTCTCAACTTCTCTGCTAATAACTTCTCTTCTCTGATCACAAACACAAAAAAACACACACACACACACACATTTGCTATCCTCTGTCACAAAATCTTTTTACTCTCCATAGTATCTCTTTTATCATTAAAACGCACACACACAAAAAAACACACATCCCATTCCCTCTCATAACAACCATCGATTATCCCTGCCACCACCATTAGCCGCAAGGAAACCAACCACTGCCGCCACCACCATAGCCGGGTTTAAATATATATCTGTGGTTTTCATGGTACCGTTTTCACTTTAACAACCATCAACCGCCACCACCACCATCCGTAGCCTCCACCACTACCATCTTATGAAACCGCCGCCGCCACCACCAGTTTATTTGAGATATATGTTTCTGACTGGTTGGTGGTTTTGGTGGTGTTTCGTTTGTATATGTGGATCTGAGCGGTTTTGAGGTTTAGTGTGTTTGGAGGCGGTATGGTAGTTTTTGTTGATTCTTGGTGGTTTTTCGTTGGTTGAAAAATTAGTTATTGAAGGCCAATGATGGTTTTTCTGGTGGTGGTAGAACCAGATACGTGGGGTTTGTATTTTTTTGGCTGTATTTTTGTGGTGTTTTGAGAAAAAAGAGTATGTTTTGAGACCAGCCTATTTTTGGCGGGAACGTGTTGCGGGATGTGTGGGGTTGGTTCAGCGGAGGTTGGTTCAGTGTAGGGTTGGTTCAGTGTGGGGTTGGTTCAGCGTGTGTCTGATTCAGCGTGGGTTTGGTTCAGCGTGGGTTTGGTTCAGCGTGTGTTTGGTTCAGTGTGGGTTTGGTTCAGTGTGGGGTTGCTTCAGTGTGGGGTTGCTTCAGTATGGGTTGCTTCAGCAAGATGTGTAGAAGCTGAACGCGAACACTCTGAAGACACAAGCTGAAGACGAACAAGCTGAAGACGTTCAAGCTGAACGCGAACAAGCTAAACACGAGTTGAGTATCTTGGGGATTTAAGAATATTTGTTTCACATTTTTAATTTCCAAAGAAAAATAATGCTTTTCAGTTGATATAATTTAAATGGTTAGTTGAATTGATTTATCAATTAATGAGTTGTTCTTCATTGCAACAGTCAGATGGCAATTGTGATAGTGGTACTTTCTAAACCTTATATGTTAACAGTCAGAAGGGGGGTTGAATAGTTTTACGTTCTTTTTGTGTTTATTTTTCGAAAGACTTTTGTAACTTATTAAAACTTTGATTTGATCTTATGTGAATTCAAATGTTAACATATATGAGCAAATCAAAACAAGTATAATCTAATAATGCAAGTATTGTAATGAAATGAAATGTAAGATAGAGATAGAAAGATCAAACCACAACACGCGAAATTGTAGTGGTTCGGCTACAAGGACACCTTCCTTGCCCTACTCCACTCCCCGAGTACCACACTCGAGAGTTTTCTTCACTATGTCAACAAACTCCTTATGGCGGAGAAACCTTACACACCTTGGATTACACCGATTAATAACACTAAGCTAAATGTCGAGTTCTAATCCTAGCTAGAACTAATCTCACAACTTCACAACTTCTTCACGATAGCTCCACAACTTCTTCTTCTTTTCTACTTCACACCTTCTTCTATGCACTACTAATTCACGACTTCTACCCTACTTATCAACACAACTAATATCTACAATCTACTAAAGCACACAACACTTTACAAATAATCTAGCACTACTACAAGATGATATGAACTAATCACAACACTACTACTATGTTTAGATGTTGAAGGAGTGTTCTTCTTTTTGCACATGTGTGGATGAAGCTTTGGATCACTTGGAAACAAAGACTTATGAATTATATGATCAAAGGTTTTTAGAATAGAAATAGAGATGAGATCAGAAAGTTTTTAGTGCAAAAAGGTGAGAAAAATCTGTAAAATGAACCAGTATTTAAAGGGCAAAAAAAATACTGTTCTGGAGCGTACCGGTCCCCTTAATTATTAAGGGGGCCGCCTAAGGAATTAAGGGGGCCGACCCCTTCAGAACGTTGGGTATTTTTGTCCATTTGTGAGAAAGGTTTTTCCTGGAGAAAATTTGCCCTTTTTGGTTGGAAATTTGAAATCATATCTTTGTGGTTTAATTAAACAATACCAAGAATAATTTTCTAAAAGATATAAAATGTTAATGTCATTTTATAAAATGTTTAGTGTTTAAGAAAATGCTCATTTGATCATGTAATGCATTCGATGCTTTGTTTGTACATACCTTAAGTGGTTTTAGTTGTAGAAGTAAATATTTACCACTAAATGCTTGTTTACGTTATAATCTTTGATTTAATTTAGTTTACATTTTGTGATTATCAAAACGTAGAGTTATTGAAAAATATTAATAACGTTTTTAAGCATTATTTATATCAACAATATATATATATATATATATATATATATATATATATATATATATATATATATATATATATATATATATATATATATATGTGTGTGTGTGTGTGTGTGTGTGTGTGTGTGTGTGTGTGTAATAAATAACATTGTAGTTTTTACTCAACTATCAAATTAAGTAGTGTTCAAACTACAATAGTGAACAAACTAAAATCTACATTTTTGAATCAAAGTTTTTATAATCTGAATCTATTCTTTAGAAGCAAACTTTTATAAAACGAAAAAGACGTAAAACTATTCAACCCCCCCCCCCCCCCCTTCTAGTTTTCCACACTCAAAACAATTAACACAAGCATCATTCCCATCCCAAGTTTAAAAACAAAGTAAAAATGGGACTATGAACTCACCTCAAACTTTGCAGCTTCCACAAACACAAATCACAAATCTATATAACACAAATAAGTTAACGTTACACATGGCCAAGCTGAAAGCTATAACCCATGTAATACGCATATGATGGATGTCTAAAGTTCATATGACCCACCATGGATCTTCTAGAATCCATACTAATCACCACCAAATACTAATGCTCACTAAATCCCTTGCACTTTTAAAATAAAAAAACGCCGAATTTTAGGGTACATTCGCCCACATAAAATAATAACTTTAAAAGCTCAATAACTCACACCAAAAATTTACCATAGCCCCTTGGATGTATACAAGCTACTACCAGAAGGCCATGATCTAAAAATACACACAAGTACCCTTCATAAAATCAAACTTACAAACTATCCAGATTCAGATCTGAACGCACACCAAAAAGTTTTAATTAAATTAAAATACTTCTACAACTTTTTATCGCAAATCCTTCTCGTCGGAGTCTAAGTACATATGAAACTTAACTCAACCAGAAGGGCTAAGCTAAATCTCACTTTTTTACCCACATCTCACTATCAAACTTATGACCTAAATCTGTCCCGATTTTACAGCTTTGACATCTTAACAAAGAAAAATCAAAAGATTAACTTCCGGACCTCGAAATCAATCGTGGCCGGACTTTTTGGAAAGCTATTTCATTAAAATTCAATTTAGACTAAAATTTCATGATCTAACTCATCACCATCTGTTAAATACCTTCGAATCTTTACAACACTACAAATCTGTCCAAACCCTAACTTGTAAACTAACGCGTTTTACGCTCAATTCTCTTAACCAATCATCATAATATAATCATTAATTGATCCCAACATGTTTTAATTAATTAATTTACAGAAACTTACAAACCCTAGATCCATCATACTTAATATTACATGAATTCTAATAATTAATCAATTAATTGAACATAGGTTTTAAGAATTTTACCTTGATTCTTGATTATTGCTCCAAAATTACAAACCCTAATTTTTTCTTCTTCCTTTGCCTCTCTTGAACGACCAAAAACTCAACAAAAACGTTTTGGGGATGTTTGGGTTTGTATATATATATATATATATATATATATATATATATATATATATATATATATATATATATATATATATATATATATATATATATATATATATATATATAGGGCAGGGTTCTAGAGAAAAGTGTATTTGGATAGAAAAGTGAGAAAAAAAGTTATATGGTAGATTATGAAAACGTTTGAAAGTTCAGGGTTAAAAAAGAAAAAAACCAAAAAAAAAAAGAATGAGCGGTCTTTTTTTTAATCCAGAGTTCCAGATACAAACATACACAAACACCGATTCAAACACAAACACTGACCTCACCATCACCACCACCACCCTCGCCGCCGTCATCGTCTCACCACCACATACTCCGATACATCACCAATCAGTTTGTGGAAAACTAGAAGGGGGGGTTGAATAGTTTTACGTCTTTTTCGTTTTGCTTATTTTATAAAAGATAGTTTCTAAGATAAAACTTTCAAATCACTTTAATACATAAATATATATACTAGTTAATTTATGATTTTGTATAAATACTACTTATGTATAATGTACAATTTCAAAACACTTAACTACAAAAGTATAAATACAAGATTTATTAAAGGTTTTATATATACAATGCTTATGTATAATGTTTGGAAAGAATATACAATTTCATATATTTTATGTAAGCATATATATGTGTAGTAGTGTATAGATATAATTATATGTACTAGGTTGGTTTTTGTAAGATTAGTTTTATGAATGAATTTTAGTTTGATCTTTATGTGAAATCAACATATGCACAATACTATCAATTATGACTATGTGTGAAATGCAAGTAAGTAATAAATCAAAGAGTGAGAGATGGAAAGATCAAACCGAGACACAAAGGATTTATAGTGGTTCGGCTACAAGGACACCTTCCTTGCCCTACTCCACTCCCCGAGTCACCTACTCGAGAGTTTTCTTCACTAGATCAAAGACCTCCTTTATGGCGGAGAAAACCGTACACACCAATATACACACCAATTTACACACCAATCTTCACACCAATCTACACACCAATCTACACACCAATCTTCACACCAATCTACACACCAATCAACTATTTTCTTCACACCAATCTTCTACACACCAATCTTCTATACATCAATCTTCTATTCTCTTCACACCTTCAAAGTACTAATGTCTTGACACCTTCAAGTCACTAATATCTTCACAACTTCAAAGCACTAGTGTCTTGACACCTTCAAGCCACTAATGTCTTCACAACTTCAATGCACTAATGTCTTGACACCTTCAAGCCACTAATGTCTTCACAACTTCAATCTACAAATGTCTTCTAGTCTTCTCCACTAGAGATCCTTAATTTCTTCACTACAAGATCCTATTGCTACAATCTCCTATCACCACTACTATCTAAGCCTTCTTCTTCACTTCAAGTTACACTTCACACTTACAACAATTCTAGATTCTTCAACTAAATCTAGTTAACTAATACATACACCTTATTCACCAAAGTATAAAAGATATACAAGAAAATGTAAACAAACAACTTAGATAGCAAGATGATACTAAGTTGTAATACTTCTAATAGAAGTATTCTTCTCTTTGCACTTGAAAGAATGAGGCTTTGGATCACTTGGAAACAAAGGCTTATGAAATGATCAAAGGATTTTTAGGATTGAAATGGAGATTTAGAACAGAAAGTATTTGTGCAAAAAGGTGGGGAAAAAATCCAGGTTTAAGGTGGTATTTATAGGCAAAAGTTTCTGACAGAGGAGCGTGGCCGGTCCCCTTAAATCATGGCCGGTCCCCTTAATTTTAAGGGGACCGCCCTTTATAATTAAGGGGGCCGCCCAGCTGAAACGGCCAGAAACTTTGTCTTTTAGTGGGGAAAGTTTATTTGGTGAAAAACTAACTGATTTTGGTTAAATATTTGAAATCATATATTTAGTATGATTAAAACATTTTTCCTTATTACCAAAAGTGTTTTTCAAAAATATATAATAAGATTATATAATTAAATAAACTTTGTATTAGTTAATTAAATACCCCTTTGATCATACATTGCACTAAACACTTTGTTTATTCATACCTTAAGTGATTTGTTGGTGAAAGTGATTATTTATTACTAAATACGTGTTTACGTCATGATCTTTGGTTTGATTAGTTTAAGTTTTGTGATTATCAAAACATAGAGATATCGGAAGATATGAATAATGTTTTCAGTCAATTATTTATATCAACACACTTCTCAGCATCTCCATCACCACGATCATCATTCTCGTGACCACTCCACCATCATCATCTCCACCGTCATAATTTCTATCATCATCTCCACCACTCCATCTTTGCCGTCATACATCCGTCGAACACCGGAAGAAAATTGAAATCAAACCAGAGATATCCAAAAACTGTAAGTTTTTAATTACACACTTTTAATTTTTTATGTTATTTTAGTGCATTATTGTGAAAATTATAAAATAATTAGTGTTATTGGGGAATGGAATGACATTCAATGAATTCGTATGTATAAAATTACATTTTAGTGCATCTGAGTAAATAATAGGTTATAGCATTTGTTTGTATGAATAAGTGCATCAGTATAAACATTATGTAAACAAGTGTAGATGATTAGATTAAGGAATTTAATTTAGTACATATTTTTGTTAGATTAGAGCATCGTGAGGTAGATTAATGCATCCATTGTGTATTGTTAGTGCATCAGTGAGTATGATCAGTGCATCAGTGAGTATGATTAGTGCATCAGTGAATAATGGTTAGGGCATCAGTGAGTATTATTAGGGCATCAGTGAGTATGATCAGTGCATCAGTGAGTAATGATTAGAGCATCAGTGAATAATGGTTAGGGCATCAGTGAGTATTATTAGGACATCAGTGAGTATGATCAGTGCATCAGTGAGTAATGATTAGAGCATCAGTGAATAATGGTTAGGGCATCAGTGAGTATGATTAGTGCATCAGTGAATAATGGTTAGGGTATCAGTGAGTATTATTAGGGCATCAGTGAGTATGATCAGTGCATCAGTGAGTAATGATTAGAGCATCAGTGAATAATGGTTAGGGCATCAGTGAGTATGATTAGTGCATCGTCAGTCATATTAAGTGCGTCATTGGACATAGCTTGGGCATATGTTTGTTTGTTTCATGGGAATGCATTGCATCTTTGATGAATGCAAATCTATGGGTAAGTTACAAGATGAATTTGTGATTGGTCATTTTTATAGGCTATTACTTCTGTTTCAAAAATTGAGTGTTTTTGTTTTAAATATAGTTACTGTTATAAAATTTGGGCACATGAGTTCTGATAAACTTGCCTATGGAGCAACGGATGGTACCACAAAAGTTTGCACCGTCTTTGACCCACCATCAGTCACGAATAAGTTTATTGGGCACTCGAAAGATGTCACAGGTTGGATCAATTGGTACTACCTTTTAGTCTTTTCTTTCGTGTCTCTTGATGCGTTTTACAATTTCCTTATCTATTGCTAAGTATCACAGGAATAACAATCTTTGTGCTGGGTGGATAAACGATAAATACGTTGTTATTGTTGAAACCTAAATGCACATAATAAGCTCAGAAATACAGGTCATGAAAACAAAAGATACCTTTAAGGTTACACGTTTATCATATGCTATAAATTAAAGGCAATCGATTTGTATGATTGGTAACTCAATGAAATATAAGATTATATGCTATGTATAATTAGTGCGTAATTGAATCAGTAGAATAGGTACATTGATTGAAGCATTATACTATAGAATATAAGGGCATCTGTTTAGTTTAATTGGTGCATCTGTTTAGTTTAATTGGTGCATCTGATTTGTTTAATTGGTGCATCTGTGATGTGTTCAAGAAGGTATACTTATGAGTTATGATCAATAGATTTTGTAGCTGTTGCTAATTGCATCTGTAATGGTATCTTTTATGAGTTCCTTTCCAGCATCCACCTTCCATATTCATATTTGGAATTCAAAACTCATGATCAAATGTACTTTTAGCTTTGTAGAATATTCACTGGTATCTTAGTAATTCTAAATCTTTTATTTTGTAGTAGTTCATAATGGGTTGTTACTCTTTTCACCACGGGTATCCTTTTCAGGTACTATGACAACCCAGAACATGTGGAGGAGCTTGGTGGTAATGACATTGTAAAATATGTTAGTGGTGGTATCGTTGTTTTTAACCTTGAGACCAAACAAGTTAAGTGGACTGCAGAACTGGATCTGAGTACAGATACTAGGAAGTATCGTGCCTATGTATACTCTTCTATGATAGTGGTGGATTTGGATGGTTATGGATACTTGGACATCCTAGTCAGAACTTCTTATGGGTTATTTTATATTCTCGATCATAAAGGTAATAGAGTTGTAGTATTACTGAAATACAATGCCTTTTAATGATCATTTTAAGAATTGCGACTCCTGTGGTTATTCTTTGAACTCAGGCAAGGTAATTGAGAAGTTCCCTCTTAAGATAGCTGAAATTCAGAGGCTATAGTAGCTGCTGATATTAATGAAGATGGGAAGATTGAATTGGTTACTACTGATACACATGGCAATGTTGCTGCATGGACTCCTCAAGGTGTGGAAATTTGGGAAGCCCATCTTAAGAGCTTAATTCATCAGGTACATTGCTCGACTGGCTGTATACTTGTTGCCTTGCTTGATTGTGCTATGTTTATAAGTAGAGTTGGTGAATTGGCGGATCGGGTATTTTTTGGAAGGGGTCAAGAATGTGTTTGATTTGTTTTAGAATTTTTAATGTTTCATTTATAATTAGCATGTCAAACTACATTTACGCATTTATATTACCATAGTAATAATATTGTTTATTGCATAGAGCGATTTTAGGAGGTTGCATGCATTAAAATACTTTTGATGATTTTCGAGGAGTTTGATCCACTTCGACCCATTTGAGTTGTTTTTGTTATTATACTTGTTTAAATTTTAATGTAGTCATTTGACCCATTCATGTGTAAATGGGTCGAAATTGTTATATGAAAATGTAAGTAACACGAAGTGATTTTGTTTATAACTAACTGATTGTTGTATTTTTTTTAGGGTGCCAGTGTTGGTGATATGGATGGAGATGGGCACATCGATGTGGTTGTTCCAACTATTTCTGGAAATATATATGTGCTTAATGGAAAGGATGGGTCATTTGTACGTCCATATCCATACAGAACTCATGGCAAAATAATGAATCAAGTTCTCCTGGTTGATTTGGCTAAGCACAAGGAAAAGAAGAAAGGACTTACCATTGTCACTACATCATTTTATGGCTATTTGTATCTCATTGATGGACCCACTTCATGTGCTGATGTTGTGGATATTGGTGAAACATCGTAAGTCCCTCTTTCTATAAACCCTTTGTTATATTACCACATCGGATGCTTCACATGCATAGTTCTTTCGGAGTTGATCAGGTTTGCATGTGGTATGGCTAGAGGTGGTAATTAAATCAGTAAAACAGGTACATCGATTGAAACATTATATTATAGAATATGAGTGCATGTGCTTAGTTTAATTGGTGCATCTGTTTAGTTTAATTGGTGCATCTGATTTGTTTAATTGGTGCATCTGCGATGTGTTCAACAAAGTATACTTGTGAGTTATGATCAATAGATTTTGTAGCTATTGCTAATTGTTTTTATGAGTTCCTTTGCATTATCCACCTTCCGTATTCATATTTGGAATTCAAACTCAAGATCAAATGTACTTTTATATAACTCAAACATTGCAACTTAGAACATTATAAAGGAGAAGTGGAGAACATCAAAGATTCAAAGATTTCTTAAACATTATCTTCTGTAATTATAAATTAAAATATATACTCTCTGACACATAACCACATATCTCATTTATAAATAGTTGCATTCCTCCTTTCAACATCTTCATTCTCATTTCTTTACATCAAATTCTTGAGATCACAAAGAGTCACTTAAGCCATCTTTTTTCTTCATTCATAACTCAATCGACATTCAATATGTACTAGAATGTTAATACTCAGGTTGTTGCTTTTTTCTTTACCTGATGTATATAGCATATGCATTCTTTTTATGTAGGGTAGAGCTTACATGGATTTTGGATTTGCAGGTTGTTCATTTCACATTGTTTGAAATGGCCACCTGTAATGTTAAGTAAAAGGGGTTAAATGGCCACCTGTAATGTTAAGTTTTTTTGGTGCTTGTAGGTGAACAAAGGAGCTGCAAGTGCAAGCGAGATCTTGGCTGGTGCTTTAATGGATAATAAAACATTATATGGCGAAGGAAAAGTTGCAGAGGTTATGGCTGACTTAAGTGCATTTGGTCAAGGTTATAAAGAACAAGATGCCGGTTGGTTTGGTCTTTTCATTCAGCAGATGTACTATAAGTTCAGACGCATATTAGTATATGGGTAATTAATTTTGTGAGATTGTATCTACATGAAGCTTTTCTTACTGTCGAATACATTTATGGGCTGATAACCATGTTCAGGAAAATGCCAAAATCTTCTTCGTTGGCTACATATTATGTGAATATGACAGAGATATTCTGGATATCCTCCAGCCATTCATATCATGCATATCATGATAGAGATTTTCTTGTCATCTTGTTTACTATTTTCACCCTTTTGGACAGTGTTTATCCAACTTAAAAATCTATGTTTGGGCAACCATGAATATTTATGTTATTTATGGTCCATTTATTTGGTAGTATTAACGAGAATCAAACATTACTTTAAGTAGTTAAACAGCTAAAAAAAACTTAAAATAAAGAAACATATCCAAAAGACGTTAAACAGCAATAAATAAGGATGCTTTTGGTATAGGGGTTTGAGAGGGTGTGGATTCAAAGAAGCTTCAAATCATATGTTTGGTTCATATATATTTGTTTCTGACAATGCCATCGAATCATAGAGCCATTCCAAGCTATTTTAGTGACTTTTGATGAAAGTCATGGGACCAACCATTTATCTTTAATTACAACCATTTATTTACTATTTTTTTTATTGTATTATCTATTTTTCAATTACATAATATCTTAAACTAATATATAAATAAGTATATAAATTAAATATATTTTTATTTTCTCTCTCCCCATTTTCTTTCAAACTATTACCATATCCAAATCTAATTCCAAACCCATTTACAAACCAAACGCACCCTAAATAAACATACCCAAAAGGAAGGGGAAGGGGAATGAATTTACAAAAGTTATCTTGAACAATAAAAAAAGTTACAATAAGACCCCTTGAGTTGGGAAAAAAAGGAGGGAGAAGAGGAGGAGGTGATTTGTACACTTTTCTCACTTTTCTACTAAAATAGACTTTTTTCATGAATCAGCCTCTATATATATATATATATATATATATATATATATATATATATATATATATATATATATATATATATATATATATATAGGGAAGGGATCGGGTGCGTTTTTCCTTTTTAGTGCGGATGGTACGGATGAATGTGGACCACACGATCATTCGTCCATCTCAGATTCGGATAAAAAAAAACGCGGTGGCAATATCGTAAATATCCTGTCTTTTTTCAAAAACGTTACTATCGTATTAGCTTTTTTTCTGAAAAAAATTCAAAAAAATCTGAAAAAATTAAAAAAATAAAGAGGACAACAAATAATTAAAAATCGCTGAAAAAAATTTCAAAAAAAAATCGTTTTCATCGTTAAAGGTATTGTGATATTAGCGTATGATTTTGACTTTTTTACAAAAGTCAAGATCTGATCTTGACAAAGTCAAGATCAGATCTTGACTTTTGTAAAAAAGTCAAAATCAGATTCTGAAACTTTTTTTTTTAATAAAAATTTTAATATCACAATAACTTTTTTAATATCATAAAAACTTTTTCTTAAAAAAAATTGTTAATATCACTGTAACTATCATGCTTTCTTAATATCACTCTAATATTCATACATTCTTTTTCAGTTTTTTTTAATATCACCGTAAGTTTTTTTAATATCGTAATAAAAAAAACAATTATATTAAGCTTTTCACTAATATCACGGTTCATTTTTACATGTAAAAAAATTTAATATCACGTTGGTTTTATAATATCACCGTAGCTATCATGGGTTTTAAATATCACGGCTCATAATATTGTTAATATCACGGTAGAACTCATAATATGGTTAATATCACGGTAGCACTCATAATAAAAAAAACAAAAAGTTCTCAGAAAAATCTGAAAAAATAAAAAAAATGAAAGAAGATAACAATATTAAGGATCGCTCAAAAGGAAAAAAATTAAAAAAATCATTTGAATGGTGATTTGGTACTGTGATAGTTGCGTAGATCTTGACTTTTTTACAAAAAGTCAAGATCAGATCTGGATTGGACGGCCTAGATCTATCCTCACGTCCGCACTAAAACAAAACATCCGCACGTGATCCTCACTCTCTCTCTCTCTCTCTCTCTCTATATATATATATATATATATATATATATATATATATATATATATATATATATATTATTAAATTTATTTATTACACTCAAAACCTCATACTTTTTATATTTTATGCGAACCCACAACGAAACCTAACGTCTTACGCGATAAACCTTAATTTTACGACAAACCGAAAAAATATCATTTTCAAAATAAAGTTTCCAAAAATAGATTTTCACACTATTTTAAAAGCATAACACATAAAAAACAAACTCCTCGTAACTTGCTAACGCTCAAATACTTGAACGAAAACTTGTTACGCAAAAACACCAAAACTACACAAGTCATTCCTACACCACAAAGACGATCAAAATGAACTTATCCAAATATCAACATTACTCACTCACAAAAACAACACCACGCAAAGGGATTTAATGCTAAAACTCACCTATATCACACATATCACTTAAATCACCTAAGACACACCAAACAAACGTCAACCAAGTCAAGACTATCAGTTAAACTGACCTGATAAAAATATGGTTGTTACACTCAATTTCTTCTCAAGTTAATATTTTGTGAGAGTGAGGAAATTAGTGAGTCCCTTATTTTACTTAATTGTGGACCCATTATTTTACTTAATTTTATCTCATTGTTTTAACATGACAAAACATGAGACATAAACTTTAGAGGATCTTAATCATTTTGGATATGTGAAGTGGACATTTTTATAAGTTCAATGACCTCAAATGTCATTTTTATAAGTTCGATAACCTACGTGTACAAAGTGAAAGTTCAGTAGCTTAGACGAAATTTTTTAGAAAGTTTAGTAACATATTTGTATATTAACTCAAAGATGAAAACTGTATGGAAGAGAATGACTTGGAAATAATATTTTTATAAAATAATTTAAACTTTATGAAATGAAAATATAAAACCACAAGATTTGTAAAAGAAAAGTTTATAAAAACTAAAAGGGTGATTCAAAGAAATAAAAGTAGATATTAAATAAGTAAAAAGTAATTAACTAAAACATTAACTTTAAAGCTTGAAATTGATATAACACAAACATAAATTAATACTTGATTGGGTCTAAACTAGTTAACTTTTATTAGTCAACCACTTGTGAATGGTCAACCGTAAAAGTCAAACTAATCAAGCCAATTCTCCGTGGATAGTATAGTGTTTCCCCGGGTCGTTAAAGTCCCAGCGAGATTGAAATGGTGTTTTGGGAATCGTTTATGAGTGAATGGCACTGAGGACAGTAGCCCAGATGATTTGGAATTGATATTGCTACTGTAATTATGGTATTTGTACACAGATATAATATTCACAAAAATCAGATACCAGATATATGCACGTATTCACAATTCAGATTACGTAACAGACAGAGAAAGTGGGATTTGGTATTTAACAACTACAGGAGGTGCTTTTGACACTTTTTGAAACTTAAAATTAAAAAGAAATTTTTAATTGAAAATGAAATGATAAAAATGATTATTATAATATTTAAATACTATTTAATTAATAAAACTATTTAAAATCTAAATTAAAACCTAATTTCAATTAACTAAAAATGACAAATGATATAAATTAAACTAAAAATTAGCAAAAATATTTTCTAAACTTAAATTAGAACTTGAAGAAAGTATAAAAAATAAAAATAAATATTTTTGTCTTTTTGTGGATTTTTTATTAATTAAAAACTATTTAACTTAATTTAACTAATTAAACTACTTTTAATTACTATTAATACTAAGTTAACTTAGAAAATTATAAGAAAATTTATAAAATTATTTAACCATCACTGGAATCCTACAAAATTATAAAAACTCTAAAAATTATGTTTTAAGATTAATCCACTAATTATTTACATTTTAATTAACTTAAGTCTAATTTAAACAATTAAAATAAGAAAAATATAAAATGAACAGTAGAAATTCAAATTATATTTTCTAAAAGTCTATTATACTAAATTAGAGCTAGAAAAAATATAAAAACTAAGTTTTACTTTATAAAAACTAAATATGATATTTAAATCTTAATATTAATTAATAATTAAGAAAACTAGAATTAAATCTAATAAATACTAAATGACAAAATAAAAATCTGAAAAATTTACCAAAATTACTTTACCATATAAGGTAATTAATAAAAATATAAAAACACTAATTACTTAATTAAAATCTAAAAATGAAAATTAAAATTAAATTGAATTAAATAGAAACTATCACTTATTTTAAATTGGTTTTTTCTTGGATTTTCTTTTACAAACCTACTTAACTACTGAAAATGAGAAACTTTTGTGAAAACACTTTTGAAAATTGCTTATAAATAAGCAGTAGCACCCCCTAAACTTAATCAGTTTGACTTTGGTTGACTGTGTGGTCAAATAAGCTCAAATGACTGATGGTGGGGTCCACAATGGTGTAAAAGGGTACTAATAAGCTAGACAAACTCAGATAAGCCAGAAATAACAAGCATGAATCACAATTAAGCTGTTTGATAGCAAATAAGCACTTGAGCAACTGAATATGAACACAGAAATGGGACAGACTTGAGGGGCTAAACTAGGTGGGGTCCACTGAGTTCTAGGTCAACCAATGGGTCAATACTTGTACCCTGGTAGGAGGGGGTTGTCCAAACCAAGAATGAACCTCTGGGGTCCACTGGGTTAGGCTGCAGCCACCACTAAAGGTGGTGGTGTGGGTGAGGTCTGCTGTGCACAGGGCAAGGGTCTGCCCTGCAACTCACTTCCAAGGCTTGTGGAAGCTTGTAGAAAAATCAAAAAATTGAACCAATTATGGATTTTGGAAGATGAGCTGGTAGAGAATAACTTGTAAAAGTTTTGAAGTCCAAATCCAAACACAAAAATCAGAATTAATCTTGGAATTTTTGCAAAAATCTGAGAATGGGTAATTTTGACTTTTTGATTAAACTAGAACTTTGACTTATTTGGATTTTCAAAGGCTTTTACTGATTACAAACTAAATTATAAGCTATATTTGAACTAGTTTATACTATATTAACCACTAATGTAACTAATGAGAATGATTTGGACACCTAAAATTCTCACAGTTAACTGTGAGAGTTAAAATTTTGAGATTTTGACTTTGGACTTAAAACAACAACTGGTTTAAAGCTTGTAACTCTCAAATGAGACTATGGTATGCTGTCTGTGCTAATTTTTCCCTCTGAGATCCACACAAACACAAGTAACTTTGCAAATCCAAACACCCCTTTATGTGGGACTGTTTGGTGATTTTCAAGGCAGATGGTAACTAGGGAGTGCAAACTTGATCCCAATCACTAATTATGACTTAGACTACTGGTTTAAGTACGTAAGAATCAGATTACCACTTACAATCATACAAGTTTAACCCTTAAACTAAATTGACAATTGAATACTAAGTTATAAATAGCTAACTATTCTAACAAACAAATAATGATTATAAAGCTAAAAACTACTCAAATAACATTCAAAAACACACTGCAAACACAGAATCTCAGATACAAGCAAGGAATTAGAAACTAGGCTTTCAAGATAAAAATGTAAATGAGCAAAAGCTTACTAAACACCTCTAGCATGAACAAGAGGTTTTCCTAATGAAGCCTATCTTTAGATAGGCCAACTTTAGCTCCAATATTGCTCACCACTCCTTCTAAGTACCTGAAAACTCAAACCAAGCAAAACAGTTGACCATAGTTGACCATTTTTATATTTTTGATATTTTCTACTAATACTGGATTTTAAATGGTTTCTAAAGCTTCAACAAGCTTTTAGGGAACCTAAGTTGCCTATATCAGTCCATGAGTCTTACTTCAACTTACAATTAAGCTAATTGAGAATATGAAAAATTAAGTAAAAATGCAGAAACATAAAACAGACTGAAACTTGTAATTTTTATAACTCCAAAAGTTTAACAATACAACCAGAAAGCTACTACAATGCTTTAATTAAAATGATTGCAACTGAGTTTGAAAACTAGTTTAATTTCGACACTAAAATTACTAATTAAAGCTACACCGCTTCATTCCTTGCATCTTCTCCTTTTATAGCCACATATTAGGGTTTCTTGAGCATCTCTGATCACTTCCCACCTCTCTCTGACTTCTTTGGTCCACTCACAAGCTGCCACGTATTTTGGCGGGAAAGCTTGCCTTTGCAAATTGGTCCTGATTGAGTGCAACTGGGGGGGGGGGGGGGGGCATTTATTGTGGTGGCTTAGGTAGGTGTAGGGGTGTGGGTTAGTGATGATAACTTTGCAAGTTGGGGTGGTGGCTGCAATACCATGGCGGTTTGGTGGTTTTCTGGGTGAGAGGGAAAAAGGGGGAAAGGGAAGGGTTTGACTGGTTTTGACCAGAGTCAATGGTTTGACCCCGGTTTAATAACTTTGGGTGTAATGGCTGGGCTGTGGAGTCTTGGGCCCAAAGAAAAGGATGTTGGGTGGGCTTGTGATATGGATTGGACTTGGATTTGTTTTTAGGAGTAGTATTATTTAGGTTTAGGATCCGGTTTGGTTTATTATTCACAAGGACCATTTTTGTAATTTTTGCAAAGTTTGAGGTGTGATCATGGCATGCTTCCAAATTATTTCCAAGGGTGCAATTTGCCATATTATGAATAGTGCAAGGTCCTTTGATGATTTTTCAAGTTTATTTTCACCAGGGACTGAAACCGTCAAACTTTCAAACTTCAGGGACCATTTGTGTAATTTTCACCAAACTTTCCACCAAGGACCAATCCTGTCATAAAAGGTTAGTGCAAGGACAAAAATTGTTTTTCTCAAAGTTTTTCATATCCCAGGGACCATTTTTGACAATTTTCAAAGTTCAGGGACTAAACTTGACATTTTTGTGAAACTTTTCACCAAAGGACTTTTTATGTAACTTTTTGATTTATAAGGACCTTTGGTGACTTTTTCAAGTTTTTAGAATGACCAGGGACTAGATTTGACAACTTTTGAAAGTTGGGGGACTGAAACTGCCAATTATGCAAACTTTGTGCATTTTTCATCTGTTTTTGGTATTTTTGCATTTGAAACATGTAAAACACTTTCCTGGGATATTTTCACTATTTTGATTCATTATTGAGTGTTTTTAGATGTTTTGGCAGCTCAGAAATGGTAAAAATGATGAGTATTTACACACTCATCAATAATCCATCCATTTCAAAATTATTGTCCACATTTCCACTTTAAGATGTCTCAAATTAATTGTACAATTTACTTTTTAAGTAAAAACTAGATAATATACTAAGTGAATATTCTCTTTGAATGGCTGAAAATAAAAGTGGCCCACTTTTATTAAACTTTGTAATATTTTGTGTCCTAACAATAATTTTGAGATGGAATAAGTAATGATTAAAGCCTTACTTAAACAAAGTTTCAATACAAAGTTTAAACACTAAAACTAATTAAATCTAAACTAAAAGAAAAGAAAAAAAAAATAATAACAGAGAAGAAAAAAAAATTGATATGAATGCCCTCAGTTCTGTTTCCACCGCACCCATTATTATATGCCACGTTAGTGAAAATTGGAGTAATTCAAAACAAAGCACCAACTTGATCCCCAAGAAAAATTGAATGATAGATAATGTGCCACGTTAGTGAAAATTGAGAAACAGTTTTGGACCATAGTTGTGGGGTATCACTTTGGACTTAAGTCTTGGTCCGAAATTTGAACTTGTTCTTCGACTAATCTTTTAGGCTTCTTTCGGGGGCTTCGATAATCTTTTGTTATGATGCCAAAATCTCACTCTTTAGCTCTAAATTCACTTGTAAAGTACCTACAATATAAAATAACAAAATTTACATAATATTTGCGATTAAATACATAATTTTGGTATTTATTATGTCATAAAATGACGAAAATTTGATATAAAATATATAAATAATTTAATGGATATCATATCATATAGCCTAAATTTAAATCAGTTGTAAGTGAGCATGAAAGCTTCTTCTTACACTGAATTTACATCAAAGAATTTTATTTAAGCTACAAATTTCATAGTTAATTCGTTTGATGTAGCTGAAGTACTTTAGTCCTCTGATTGCGTTTAAGTTCCGCAACTTTCACAAAATCTTGGCACTTCAGCAGTTGGTCATAGCTAAATCGGTTAATTCACTCTTTAATTAAAAAAGCCAAAAAATATTTTTATTTCTTTTCAAAATTTTCTTTTATTATTAGAATCATAGAAAAATCATTTTTATATCCGTAGGATTAGCATAGCTCAAAAATCACGTTTTATTTTGCGCACTTACGTTTTTTTTTAATTAACTTTTACGTTTTTAACTTAGATTTCGTTTTAGGTTTCCCTAGCTTCCTATTATCATTCCCGTAGTATTTTAAGTAGTTTTTAAGTTTTATTTAGCATTCCTTATTTGAATTCTTGTTTTAGTTGCTTTTATTTTATTTCTCGTATGTTATTTGTTAATTTCCCGTAGTTCTATAATACCAAATAATCTCTCAACCCATCCTTACAAGCATTTTAATCTCGAATCTTACATGATATCATCCATTGACAACTCGTTGGGACACGACCCGGGTAATCACTTGCCCGATATCTCACACACACACACACACACACACACATATATATATATATATATATATATATATATATATATATATATATATATATATATATATATATATTGTATTTACAAATTTTGCAAGTTAGCATTTTCACAAGGGTTGACTAGTCAATTTCTCCTCACGTACTTTGTATTTATTTGATATACACCTCAAACGTATCAGATATAAAATACATAACTAATTTAATGGATATCATATATATATATATATATATATATATATATATATATATATATATATATATATATATATATATATATATATATATGAAAGCTTCTTCTTACACTGAATTTACATCAAAGAATTTTATTTAAGCTACAAATTTCATAGTTAATTCGTTTGATATAGCTGAAGTACCTTAGTCCTCTGATTGCGTTTAAGTTCCACAACTTTCACAAAATCTTGGCATTTCAGCAGTTGGTCATAGCTGAATCGATTAATTCACTATTTAATCAGAGATCCTCGATTCAGGGACCATTTAAGGATTATTTCTCCTTTTGTCGGTCACTTGGGTGGCATTTCCTGGTCTTTCATGAAATAGCTTTGGTTTAACTCGGCTGTAAGTAGGTTTTCAGCTTCTTGCTTACAAGCTGAGTCGCAACAAAGTTTAGAGAAAATCATTGATTTTCATCCTTTGTTGATTGACGTCTTGAAAATAGATTAAAATTTTGAAAATAAATATAGGTAAAAGACCAAAACAAATCTTAAAGGCTCACTCAAAACACTTTGGGCTGTCTTCTCTAGCATAATGTAGATCTGATTTTTTTTCCTCCATTAAAGATTAGTCTCAAGCTTTTTATTCTCTTTTGACATGTATCTTCAATTTTCCTTCCCAAATCATTTATTAAAAGCAATAAATCCTCCAAAACCGACTTCATACTAAAGTTGAAGCTTTAAAAATTTGGGGCCCCTAAAAAATGGAGGCCTTGTGCGCTAACCCTTCTCGTACATGCTCAAATCCGGGTGTGTTGTCCAATAAAATCTCTTAACTTGTTCAGTTAGCTATAAATTTGACTTGTTGACATCACCCTTTTAAATCTGGATCTATTAGGGTGTGTTTGGCGCAACGTTTATAAGCATTTAGGAATGGAGAGTGACTTGGTTACAATGCTCGTCAACAAGTATCTTTATATATATATTTTTTCGAAATGCTCATTTTTCGACGCTTAACGAAGTGGTATTTATGAATTGTTTTACACATAATGATTACAATTACATGTATGTTACCAAACTTTTTTATAAACTGCTCACAATTATAGAGATTTACATACGTGCAGTACGCCAAATTGCATAATTAATCTCATAATGTTTTATTAGACACAAAATGGCTAAAGGTATGTCGTTACAACTACACTTGGTCCTACCAGCTACTGCCCCCAACTTGTAAAAGAATATGAGCTTATTAAACTGAGCATTGCTAAAACCTTAACAATATTCTTCTACACATATAACAATATTATATTATTTTTTTCACTCATTTTTTCTCTACATCAAAACCATCAATTCTGACACTTGTCAGGATCCTGTTAGTAGAAGGATAAGTATTAACAATTTGTAAGAGGAAATATAGCATTTTCCTATTGAACTCGTCGCTTATGTCAAAGTTGCCGTAAAAATAGAACTAAATCTTTTAATGAAACCAATTTTATATTTCGACCTATCAAATTAATATTATAATATTAAATACGGAATTTTTGTTATCGTATAATGTAATTTAAACTTTTTGAAATAATTGACTATATGTAGTGGCGACTAACGTGAACACCAAGTAAGATACTCCCTTCCTATTAAAATTATGAGTTGCGATCGGTTAAAAAGTGGAACAAAATACAAAGTCTAAAAAGCCATACATATTGTTACACGTGTCCCACCTCATCCATCTCTCCTTTTTTATTTAATTTTTATTCAAAGGGCATATTGGTCAATTGATTCGTTTTTTAAAATTCCATCATATATTTCAAACGCAAATATCTTTCAAACGACAAACTTTTACGAAAAACCGATTTCACCATAATTTTTAAAATTTAATCATCTTTAATTTAGTATAAATCTTGTTAAATATTTCAAACTTTTATTTTTTACATATAAAATAGTTATTGATTTTCTTGATATTTTTGGCATTTTCGGCCCTGTTTTTACCCTTATAAATGTCGAATCGTGAAAAACTTAGAACATGAAAGTTATAGATTTTTGTTCACTCTTTACACAGGTTTTTGAATTACTCAAATCCGATCTCATATGAGTAAGATAACACACGTTAAATATGGTGTTTTACTCATATTTGTTGCACACAAGATGTTTGATAAAATGTTTAGCTTATATATTTTGTGTTAAAATTGAGCTAAATGCACTAATTTTTTGTTTCTCAATGCATTATTAATCATTTTATTAATGTAAGACTCAAAAAGTAAAGATTTTTAATAGGTATAAAAAGAAAAATTGTTTAAAATTGATGAACAAAAAAAAAAAAAAAAAAAAAACACATGACATTAACTGATGAACCAAAAACATAACACATGGCATTAACTGATGAACCAAAAACATAATATAGGACAATAACTGATTAACCAAAACAACTGATATTCATCAACAAAAAAAACATAAATTAACTGATGAACCTATAACCTATGATAACACAAATAAACTAACTGATGAACCTATAATAAAAATTGATGAACCAAAGTAACTGATGAACAAAATGTTCATCAGTTTTTATGGTAACATTTTTGACTAATTGATGAACCTAAACAAATAACACATTGTTGACATAAATAATGCCTAAAAACATTATTAAGTTTTTATCAATATCTCTATGTTTTGATCATTACAAAATATAACCTCAAAGAACTAAAACTTATGACATAAACAAGTATTTGGTGATTAATATTTCTCTTAACATCCAAATCACTTAAGGTATGAATAAACAAAGTGTTTAGTGCAATGTATGATCAAAGGGGTATTTAATTAACTAATACAAAGTTTATTTAATTATATAATCTTATTATATATTTTTGAAAAACACTTTTGGTAATAAGGAAAAATGTTTTAATCATACCAAATATATGATTTCAAATATTTAACCAAAATCAGTTAGTTTTTCACCAAATAAACTTTCCCCACTAAAAGACAAAGTTTCTGGCCGTTTCAGCTGGGCGGCCCCCTTAATTATAAAGGGCGGTCCCCTTAAAATTAAGGGGACCGGCCACGCTCCTCTGTCAGAATCGTTTGCCTATAAATACCACCTTAAACCTGGATTTTTTCCCCACCTTTTGCACTACAGAACTTTCTGTTCTAGATCTCCATTTCCAATCTATAAATCCTTTGATCATACATTCTTAAATCTTTGTTTCAAAGTGATCCATACATAATCCATTCAAGTGCAAGAGAAGAATACTTCTATCCCTCAAGACAAGAAGTATTACAACTAGTTGTGATCTCCACATCTAAGTTGTTTGAGCATCATCATTGATTATTATTTCATAGTGTGATTAGTTGTGAATATTTGTTTAGAAGATATAGAAGTTGTGTAGATAGTAGAAGTTGATTAGTAGTGAAGTAGGATAGTTGTGAAGATTGGTGTGTAGAAGAAGGTGTGTAGAAGATTGGTGTGTAAAAGCTAGGTGTGAAGAAGATTGGTGTGTAGATTGGTGTGAAGATTGGTGTGTAGATTGGTGTGTAGATTGGTGTGTAAATTGGTGTGTATATTGGTGTGTACGGTTTTCTCCGCCATAAGGGAGCTTGTTGATATAGTGAAGAAAACTCTCGAGTTAGGTGCTCGGGGAGTGGAGTAGGGCAAGGAAGGTGCCTTGTAGCCGAACCACTATAAATCGCTTGTCTCTCGGTTTGATCCTTCCATCTTTTACTTATTTCATTAATTACATAATTATTGCTTCATTGTATATATATACTTAGTGTTGTTTATATTGTGTATGACTTGATTTCATATACCATCGAATCTATATTTTATAAATCAACGAAAACTTTTAAACAATTTGTTTTATAAAAATTAAAACGACGTAAAACTATTCAACCCCCCCTTCTAGTTTTCCACAATTGGTATCAGGAGCCACGTCTAGCAAGATTTTTAAAATATATTGTATTTTAAAACTTGTAACGATCTATGGAATCTGAAAAATATTTAGAAGGGCAATCTATGCAAAGACCACCACTATTTGAAAGAGATGGATTTTTATATTGGAAAAATAGATTCGAAACCTATGTGAAATCAAAAGATCTTGATCTTTGGCATATTATTACCTTTGGTGATTTTCCTCCTATTCAATATAACGTTGAAACTAAAATGGATGAAATTGTAGATTTTGAAAAACAAAATGATGATTTAAAAAAGAAACTAGCAAAAAATAATGAGGCTAAAATGGTTATTTATAATGCGTTACCACGCAAAGAATATGAAAGAATTTTTATGTGTAAAACCGCAAAAGAAATTTGGGATTCTTTACTAATCACTCACCAAGGTAATAGTCAAGTTAAAGATAACAAAATAGATCTTCCTGTACATCAATATGAACAATTTACGATTCCGGAAGAGGAATCAATTGATAATGCTTTTGCTAAATTTAACACCATCATCACAAGTTTAAAAGCACTTGATGAGACATTTTCTAGTAAAAATTGTGTTAGGAAATTTCTTAGGGCATTACATCCGAAATGGCGAGCTAAAGTCACGGCTATTGAAGAATCAAAGAATTTGATGACATTGTCACTAGATGAGCTTATTGGCAACTTGAAAGTCCATGAAGAAATTATAAGAAGAGATTTGGAAACGGTCAAAGTCAAGAAAGAACAAATCAAATCCATTGCTCTAAAAGCCAAAATGGAACCTTGTGACGATGATGATTCAAGTGACGAGAGTGAAGATGAAGAATATGCGATGGCCGTAAGAGAATTCAAGAAATTCTTCAAGAGACGAGGAAAATTCACTAGATCACCACGTGACGAAAGAAAGGCGTTCCAAAGAAATAGAAGTGATAATTACGTGAAAAGAAAGTGCTTTAGATGTGGAAGTCCAAATCATCTCGTTGGAGAATGTTTAAAGCCGCCGGGTTATGAAAATCAAAGCGCATTTGTTAGTGGAACATGGAGTGATAGTGATAAAGAAGAAGTGGAAAAACCAAAAGAAGAAAAGTGTTTTGTGGCAAATGCAACCGACGAAATATGCCTTGGAATTGACTTGGAGCCTGACGAATGGATCAAGGATAGTGGATGTTCGAGGCACATGACGGGGAATCGCAAGCTATTCTCTACATACAAGGCATACAATGGAGGTAACGTTATTTTCGGTAGTAACTTGCGTGGAAAAATTATTGGCAAAGGTACGATTTCTCAAGACTCACTTACTATTGAAAATGTTGAACATGTAAATAATTTAACATATAACTTACTTAGTGTAGGCCAAATATGCGATAATAAATGTAGAGTTATCTTTTCCGAAAAAGATAGCGAAATAGTTAAGAATGGAAAAATTATAGGTAGAGGTATTAGGAAAGGAGGAGTATATGTTATGAAACTAGGAAACAAACCTGAAGATAGGATATGCCTAACTACCCTAGATGAAAACTCTACATTGTGGCATAGGAGATTAGGACATGCTAACATGCAACAAATACAATCTTTGGCCTCTAAGGAATTAGTTAGAAACTTGCCTAATCTAAAATATGACAAGCATTTTTGTGATGCATGCAAAATTGGAAAACAAGCTCATGCTAGTCACAAAGCTAAGAATATAGTATCCACTACTAGGTGCCTAGAATTATTATATATGGATCTTTTTGGTCCATCCGCTGTGCGGAGCTATGGAGGAAACAAATATACCTTAGTAATAGTAGATGACTACTCACGATACACGTGGACTAGATTTTTAAGTGACAAAACCCAAGCCTTTGAAAAATTCGAAATATTTAGTAAAATGATTCAAAATAAATTAGGATGCTCAATAGTTGCCATTAGGACGGACCATGGTAGGGAATTTGATAACGAAATACAATTCGGAAAATATTGTGAGTTAAATGGAATATCTCACAATTTCTCCGCTCCTCGTACTCCTCAATCAAATGGGGTAGTAGAAAGAAAAAATAGGTCACTACAAGAAATGAGTAGAACTATGTTAAATGAACAATCCATTCCACAAAAATTTTGGTGTCATGCCGTAGATACATCGACTTATATTTTAAATAGGGTATCAATTAGAAGAATTCTAGGAAAAACTCCTTATGAGTTATTAAGAGGTAGAAAACCAAACTTAAGCTACTTTAGGGTATTTGGAAGTAAATGCTATATTTTAAACACTAAGGACTACCTCACTAAGTTTGATCCAAAATCATATGAAGGAATATTTTTAGGATACTCACAAAATAGTAAAGCATATATAATACTTAACAAACACTCCATGAAAGTAGAGGAATCACTAAATGTAACATTTGATGAAACACCACCACCTCCTAAAACGCTACCTTTAGAAGACGATAATTTAGTCGAAGATGAAGCCATTGAGGTTAGTAAAACAAAACCCATAGGAAATGATAATGAAGACATCCTCTTAGAAAATAACGAAACTATTAATATTAAAGAATCTAGATCACATCCATTAGATAATATAATAGGACATCTTAACCAAAGAACCCTTAGGTCACAAGCCCAAGATAAAAACAACTTCTTTTGTTTCCTCTCAGCAATAGAACCTAAGAATATTAGTGAGGCTTTAAAGGATGAAAGTTGGATTATAGCTATGCAAGAAGAATTAAATCAATTTAAGGCAAATGATGTTTGGGAACTAGTCCCAAATCCAAAGGATATGACCATCATAGGAACCAAATGGGTATATAGAAATAAGTTAGACGAGAATGGAATAGTTACTAGGAATAAAGCTAGGTTAGTTGCCCAAGGTTATAATCAACAAGAAGGAATTGATTATGATGAAACTTATGCCCCCGTAGCTAGACTAGAATCAATTAGGTTATTACTTGCCTATGCTTGCGCCCTAGATTTTAAGTTATTTCAAATGGATGTGAAAAGTGCATTCCTTAACGGTTTTATCAATGAGGAGGTATATGTGGCACAACCTCCAGGATTCATTGACTTCGCAAAACCTGATCATGTTTATAAGTTAAAGAAAGCTTTGTATGGACTCAAACAAGCTCCCAAAAGCTTGGTATGATCGATTAAAAGCTTTTCTTATTAAACATGATTATTCCATGGGAATGGTAGATAACACTCTTTTCACTAAAAGGAAAGACCCAAATCTCATCATTGTTCAAATATATGTTGATGACATTATATTTGGATCGACTTGTCAAGACATGTGTGATGAGTTTGCCAAAATCATGCATGATGAGTTTGAGATGAGTATGATGGGTGAACTCAACTTCTTCCTAGGATTACAAATAAAACAACTAGATGATGGAATATTCTTCAACCAATCTAAGTACATTAAGGAAATGCTTAAGAAATTTGGCCTAGAAGACTCAAAACCCATGAAAACACCCATGTCTACGGAGGTAAAGCTCACAAAGGACGATGAAGGTGAGTCCGTAGATAACACCAAGTATAGAGGAATGATAGGTAGTTTACTATACTTGACGGCAAGTAGACCCGATATCATGTTTAGTGTCTGCCTTTGTGCCCGTTTTCAAGAGGATCCCAAAACCTCTCACCTAGAAGCGGTTAAGCGTATCTTCCGATACGTTAAAGGCACTATACACTTAGGATTATGGTATCCTAAGGAATCCGGCATAGAAACCATTGTCTATGCGGATTCGGATCATGCGGGAGACTACGTAGATAGAAAAAGTACTAGCGGTATTTGCACGTTTATGGGATGTTGTCTAACGTCTTGGTTTTCGAAAAAGCAAACCGCTCTTGCTATCTCTACCACCGAAGCCGAATATGTAAGCGCCGGAAAGGCATGTCAACAAGCACTATGGATGAAACAAGCTCTCGTAGACTATGGCATTAGGTTAGAAAATGTCCCCATTATGTGCGATAACAAAGGTGCGATAGATTTAAGCAAAAATCCGGTACAACACTCTAGGACTAAACACATAGAAATACGTCACCATTTTCTTAGGGATAATGTACAAAAAGGAAATATATCTATAGAAAAGGTTGCATCGGAAGACAATATTGCGGATATATTCACAAAACCCCTTAAGCGTGAATTATTCAACCACTTGCGTTTAGGATTAGGAATGATGGAACAAGTTGACTAAATTACATTGAATTAATTCTAAGTTATACTTGCATGAAAATTTATTTTTCTTTCATTCCATCTTCTCTGAGTCTAGGAATCTATTTCGCTCAAAACTTAAGATTGAGAAAATTTATTTTCTTTGCAAAAATTCTTTTTAAAAAAAAAAAAAAAAAAAAAACTCAATCAATTCTCTCTAATCTTTATTCTCACAATCTAGGAATCACATGAAAATCATTTTCATTGCATTGTTGACTAATTCTAAAAACATTGTATTTCAAAATCATGCATAAACTCTCACATAAATTGTCAAGGTATATAATCTAATATATGTCTTTGACATTCATGATCGAGCAAAAATTGAATCAAGGAGATCATTTGGATTGTTTCTTAGGATCGTTATTTCTTTTTGCTTCTAGATGTCGAAACAATCACAACTCCACATTTGTTGCATATAGACACTCACTAGGACAAATTCACTAGTAATAGTGTCATCTTGATCCATCATTAGTCTTTCACTCACTAATTGCCCTTGCCTTTAATTCTAGATAGGTGCCTTAGGAAGCTTAAGTGTGCTTGCATTTACTTACCTCCTATTGCTTATTATGTGTTGATTATTTGCTCTTGTGCCTATGTGTTTTTGCATGATATCTAATGTTAGATTAGATGCTATATTGCCTAAAGGAATTGAACTTGCTTGAATCCAAGTCCAATAACACAACCTTTCTGCAAATGTTCTGCCAAAAACCCAATTCTGGCAATCTGGAAATCACCAGATGGGCGGCCCCCTTAATTATGTAAGGCGGCCCCCTTAATTTTAAGGGGACCGCCCCCTAATTAAGGGGACCGGCCATCTGCTGGACGGATTTACAGAATCTTTTCTGCTTTTTAGCCCATTTCAACCTACATTTCCCATTTTTCACCAACACATTTTGTCCTAATCCTCCAAACAAACTTTATCCATCCTTAAACACACAAATCTTACACTATAAATATCCCCAATCCTCAAAGCTCTCCATTCATCCCATCATGAACTCTCCAAACAAACCAAAATCAAAAGCCTCAAGGCTAGCAAGGATGACGGAAAAACCCGTTTGGCGACGAAAAAGTCCTCGAAACAAATCCATCATCACAAATGAAGTTGGAAATCATTCCTCACCACCAACCTCTTATTTCCCAAACCTTGCATCAAACCAACAAAGGCATTCATTTGATCCACTTTACAAACCATACAACATTGGCCAAACATCTTCCTTCAAGCCAAACTACACCTCTCAACCTCTAACAACTTATAATGATCCATGCAAGTTTGATCAACCATCAAACTACAATTCCAACTACTCAAACCCAACTCATCCATACCAAACCTATGATCCCCTCCACATTGCCACGGAAAAACAAAAGTTCCGTGATGAAATAAACCAAATCCATGATCTTAGTGATCTCCTTGCTATGCATCTTGCACAACGCAACAAAGGGCTACCTCCATCATCACCCTATGCAAATTGCCTTCCCCACTCTCTTAACTTGGATCAAGTTACAAATCACACTCACTTTTGCCCTTGTTGCATATTCCTTCAAAAACAAATCCTCTACTTGAGTGAAGATATTTCTTGGATTGAATATCTTCTCACTCGTGATCATCCAATACCACCCTTAACACGATATAACATCGTGAGATCCACTTCTTCCGCTCCATACAACACCCTATATCCACCTCAATCAAACATCTAAGCTCCATGCTTTTGTTTTCCTTCAAGCAAATAAAACATATCAACCATGGGTTGCAAGCAAGTCCAAGTGCTCTCTTAGGCAATATAGG
Source organism: Artemisia argyi (assembly GCA_030686995.1). Taxonomy (NCBI): domain Eukaryota; kingdom Viridiplantae; phylum Streptophyta; class Magnoliopsida; order Asterales; family Asteraceae; genus Artemisia; species Artemisia argyi. The sequence continues at coordinate 99,510 of JARVZY010002175.1, forward strand.
ACTATATCTTTTATTTTGTTTTATTGTAATCAATATGCTACAAGCATATTGAATGTTGTTGTGCTAATTATTTCTATCATGCTTGAATGAATCTATTTTTATTTGCATAATTGTTGTTTTTGCATATATATGTGTGTTGTTCTCTTCAAAATATTTTTGTAGCCACGATTCCAATTGCTCGTTCCCTTTGTGCTCTCAAACGAGGGGGAGCATACATCAAGGGGGAGTTCTCTACCCGTTTAAACTTCTTTCACGAAGATTATTCGGCCTAACCTTTTTGATTTTACAAAAAGGGGGAGAAGAGAAATGGTAAACTCTATAATACTTGTCTAATAACAAGTTTTAAATCTTTTGAGTTTAAGGTTTTGTAATAATCAAAAAGGGGGAGATTGTTGACATAAATAATGCCTAAAAACATTATTAAGTTTTTATCAATATCTCTATGTTTTGATCATTACAAAATATAACCTCAAAGAACTAAAACTTATGACATAAACAAGTATTTGGTGATTAATATTTCTCTTAACATCCAAATCACTTAAGGTATGAATAAACAAAGTGTTTAGTGCAATGTATGATCAAAGGGGTATTTAATTAACTAATACAAAGTTTATTTAATTATATAATCTTATTATATATTTTTGAAAAACACTTTTGGTAATAAGGAAAAATGTTTTAATCATACCAAATATATGATTTCAAATATTTAACCAAAATCAGTTAGTTTTTCACCAAATAAACTTTCCCCACTAAAAGACAAAGTTTCTGGCCGTTTCAGCTGGGCGGCCCCCTTAATTATAAAGGGCGGTCCCCTTAAAATTAAGGGGACCGGCCATGATTTAAGGGGACCGGCCACGCTCCTCTGTCAGAATCGTTTGCCTATAAATACCACCTTAAACCTGGATTTTTTCCCCACCTTTTGCACTACAGAACTTTCTGTTCTAGATCTCCATTTCCAATCTATAAATCCTTTGATCATACATTCTTAAATCTTTGTTTCAAAGTGATCCATACATAATCCATTCAAGTGCAAGAGAAGAATACTTCTATCCCTCAAGACAAGAAGTATTACAACTAGTTGTGATCTCCACATCTAAGTTGTTTGAGCATCATCATTGATTATTATTTCATAGTGTGATTAGTTGTGAATATTTGTTTAGAAGATATAGAAGTTGTGTAGATAGTAGAAGTTGATTAGTAGTGAAGTAGGATAGTTGTGAAGATTGGTGTGTAGAAGAAGGTGTGTAGAAGATTGGTGTGTAAAAGCTAGGTGTGAAGAAGATTGGTGTGTAGATTGGTGTGAAGATTGGTGTGTAGATTGGTGTGTAGATTGGTGTGTAAATTGGTGTGTATATTGGTGTGTACGGTTTTCTCCGCCATAAGGGAGCTTGTTGATATAGTGAAGAAAACTCTCGAGTTAGGTGCTCGGGGAGTGGAGTAGGGCAAGGAAGGTGCCTTGTAGCCGAACCACTATAAATCGCTTGTCTCTCGGTTTGATCCTTCCATCTTTTACTTATTTCATTAATTACATAATTATTGCTTCATTGTATATATATACTTAGTGTTGTTTATATTGTGTATGACTTGATTTCATATACCATCGAATCTATATTTTATAAATCAACGAAAACTTTTAAACAATTTGTTTTATAAAAATTAAAACGACGTAAAACTATTCAACCCCCCCTTCTAGTTTTCCACACACATGACAAATAATTATAAGTTCATCAATTAGTCAATAACTGATAAACAAACTGATGAACCTAAAATTAATGAACCTAACTGATGAACATATAATTATAGGTTCATCAGTTAGTCAATAACTGATAAACTAACTGATGAACCTATAATTAATGAACCAAAAAATCAATGAACCTAACTGATGAACATATAATTAGTCAATAACTGATGAACCTATAATTAATGAACCAAAAAATTAATGAACTTAACTGATGAACCTATAATTATAGGTTCATCAGTTAGTCAATAACTGATGAAACTATAATTATAGGTTCATCAATTAGTCAATAACTGATGAACCCAAACATTTGATCAAATTTGATGAACCTGAAATTGATGAATCTGAAAAAATTGATGAACCAAAGTAACTGATGAACAAAATGTCTAACTGATGAACCTATAACCTATAACTTAACTGATGAACAAAACATAAGATAACTGATGAACTTAATAACCTAACTGATGAACCTAATAAACTAACTGATGAAGTAAATGTATATTTTAAAAAAATAATGATTATAAAACACCACTTTTTGAATGTTACATTAATAAAATTATTAACAATGCGTTGTGGGACAAAAATAAGTGCATTTAACTCAATTTTAAGACAAAAAATCTAAGCTAAACATTTCATCAAACACGTTGTGTGCAACAAATATGACTAAAACGTCATCTTTAACGTGCGATATCTCACTCATATCATATCGGATTTGAGTGATTCAAATTTCTGGGTAAAGAGTGAATCAAAATCTACAACTTTCGTGTTTTAAGTATATTATGATTCGGCAATTTTTAAGGTAAAAAATAGGGTCGAAAATAGCAAAAATATCAAGAAAATCATGACTTAATAAATATGTCAAAAAAAATGTTTCGAAAAAATTAAAAATATTTATACCAAATTAAAGAGAATCAAATTTTAAAAATTATGGTGAAATCGGTTTTTTCTAAAAGTTTGTCGTTTAAGAGATATACGCGTTTGAAAATTGAGGTGGAAAAGAAAAAACGGGTCAAAAGACCAAATTACCCCTAGGCGGATTTTATGTATAATTTAGAATGGGGGACACGTGTCATACTATGAATGACTTTCTATACTTTTTATTTTTTTCTCACTTTGCAAGGGATCCGGTGTCTTAAAATTATTGTCAATAGACAAAAATTACAAAATTTAATAAAAGTAAGACCATTTTAATTTTCAACCATTTAAAATATAATATTTCTTCACTAAATTCTTTAGTTTTTATTTAAAAAGAAAAGTGATTAATTATTTGAAACATCCAAAAAAAAAAATATATGAAACATAATTTTGAGACGGAGAGAGTAATTCTTAACCTAAAAGTATAGGATACAACAATGATAAGACACTTGTCCTCTTGCTACAAGGGTAAAATAGGTATACCAGAATTTCATATTTTAAATGAGTTCCAATTTTAAACTTTTGATGGGTACGTAACTGTGATGCAAAGATTTTACCAGAATTGACATGATCATTTGATATAAACACTATCGCTAATTACCTACATATATACATGTTCCAACAACATATCGTTTTGATTAGGTTGAGATAAATATGAAACATGTGCATATAAAAGTACATAATACAAAATAGTCAATCTATTATACTCATAATCATAATTATAATCAATGAAAACGTCTTTTGCATCGACAATGTAAAATTTTCATCCCTTAGTAACATCAACATAAATAATCATGAGCATTTTTTGATTTAATGGGTGAAAAAATTGACTAGATGAAGAGAAGCATGAACAGTAATAATGGCGGTTACGAACTTGCATGATGGCCAAAAATGTCGCATATTAAAAAGACTATTCTACCCATTTGTCATTATTCTGCATGGAGTTTGACGTAACACAAGTGGCCCAACCAATCTTAACCCTTTATCATCAAATCTAACGGTTATAAATCTATCCTACCTTTTTTTAATTTAAAGCAATATGCGGGATCGTGAATCGTGATCGTAGCATGCATCCGTTGGAAGTAGTGATGAGCAAATCGACCGAACTGACCAGACCGACCGAGAAAACTAAAAACCAACCGAGCCGAAAGAACAGCGGTCCTGTCTCGGTCCCAACTTTTTCTTTATTTTGTTCTTGGACCGGATCGAACACATTCGGTTCAGTCATCGGTCTAGGTTTTTGGGCTATTTCGGTCTTGGTTTTGGCCGGTTTGGTCTTAGATTGATGCTCACCCTAGTTGGAAGCGAAATTTTTGAAACTTTGAAATTATGTGAGGCTTTCACAATTTATATATATATATATATATATATATATATATATATATATATATATATATATAAAAGAAGAGATATGGTATGATATTTTTCAAGCATGTATTCTAGGATTGAACTTAATGAATTATTGAGATATACTCGCAAAATGACGATCGTAAATGACATTTTGTTACACAAGACCACTTGGTTACAATGTGTGGTTTTTTTTCTTGGAACAAAATGCGTGTCAACCATGATAGTTATCGGTAGTGTATGTATGTGTGAGACAAGTACCCTTGTTAAATAATCAATTTGACTTGTTTACTTCTAAAATAATTGACTTTTTGGCACCCGACAAGAAATTCCAAAAGGAATGCTTAAACTTTTTACTAGTAAAATATTTAATTTCGTACTATTCCGTACTTTTCCCTCTCTTTACCAGTGTCATCTTCAACATCCAGATTATCATTTTCAAAGCTCGAGTGATGCTCCTCACCGTCACAAGGTATGGGTAATGATTGTATGATCATTGGGGTTATGAGTAACTGCCTCCGCCATTACCATAGCCACTAGCATCACCTTCTCTAAGAGCATAACTGCCTCCGCCATTACCATAGCCACTACCATCACCGCCTCCGCGAGCATACTGCATATTTAGAAAATGAATATATTGATAAACAACAAAAAAATTTACTAAAAAGAGTATATATATATATAATATACTAGTAGTATTATACATACCTGCCATGTTAGGATTGATAAGGAATCTATGGCCCATTGTACATGATCTTGCAATTTCCAGACCCCTTTTTTTGTATATTTTAGATTTTTGAGTTCAGGCTCATTTGAACTGGGTTTCATTCTAGCACGTCTAGAAATCCTACCCCATTTCTTTGGTAACACACTCATAAATTCATATTCCGGACCCTGCATACTAATAGATTTCTTCTCCGCCATTACATGGAACAATTTGTGTTGAAACCACACAAATCGAGCACACTCAGAAAACATCAAAGCAAAAATTCCAATGCTCCAAGCCCAACATAAAGGGTCCCGATTACGAATAATAGACAAGATTGCTTTATTTAACACTTCAAAACCAATCTCAATGCCATACAATTTTCCATCGTTGCCAAAAAGCTGTTTGTATTTCTGCCCGAACCCAGTTAGGTTAGAATGTTTAAAATACCGTTCTCCGTCTTGCTCTGTCCCCACCTCATACACGGACCCGTCAATATCTTGTACACCAACAACATATAGGTCTCTTTTCCTAATGAAAATTGCAAAATATCGACCATCAAAATCTTTCTTTTGGGGATACAGAAACAATCTAACATACCCGTGCTTCCGGTTAACTTGGAGTTCTTTGATGAGACGGAGCATGAACTTCTCATACGACAACTCCCCAAAATTTTCCCCGTCTAACTTGCAATACATGTCCTTAATGTATTCTCCGTTTGTCTCTGTATTTATCTTGAAATCAGCGGCAAAATTGCAGTTTTGTTTGCCGGAGCATGAATCAGCACATTTAAGTTCAGATGACATATTTAGATTATTTGTTGGTTGGTTTTTGGGGTTTATGAAACTGGGTGTTATTTTTTTCTTTGTAAGGTTTTATGGTGGGGGAAACCGGGGCTATTGTGTTCAAATTTATAGATGTCTCAAATGAAGCCATGATTACGAATTTGCCCCCAAAAAAGTGGCTCATTTAAAATTAAACGACTTGAGCGACTTATGCGACTTATGCGACTTCATCTAAATTTGACACGGGTGTCCTACAAAATATTTAAAATACATATATGTAATGGATGTGTAAGCTAATAAGCATTCAATTCGTTGTGCGACCGAAATCTTACAATGTTGTGCGACTTGTATTTTTTTTTTTCATCTTTCAGTGAAAGTCAAAAAAAAAAAAAAAAAAAAAGTTAGATAAATATTCAAAATGACAACTATAATGGTTGTACGTGCGACTTGTAACTTCTAACTGATTTTTTTTTTTGCAACCGGCAGTTGAAAAAATGACTTTTTCTTTTTTACGTTTTATAGTTGAGCTAATTTCATTTTCTACCAAAAATATAAATATGATTAAAATTTTGCCTAAATTAATATTAACATTTGCTCCACCAAAAAGTAGACGACTTGAGCGACTTATGCGACTCCACCCAAAATATAACAGGTGTCTCCCTTCATAATATTTAAAGTACATATGTGTAAGAGATGTGTAAGCTAGGAGAAAGTTAATTTGTTTGTTCAATAGTGGCAGCTTGAGCCGCGGCTTCACAATGCAATCAAGCCGTCACATTCCCCTGAGCCGACCTCCCAGTTACCCAGTATGCGGCTTCGGAAGAGTGTCGGCTCCAAGTTCCACTTCAATGAGTGTATGAAGGTTATATTGTGTTTAGAACCAATTATTTTGAAGGTTATATGGGTGTGTTTTTAATATAATTTGATCATATACTTCCGTAGAGGTAAATAATTATATTATTTGGCGTTTTTGTTCATTTGCGATTTACATAGCTTTAAGTTTTGAAATTAGAAACACTTCGAAATGTTGTTAACTTGTGTATGTTCGTTTCAGTATCAAATGATCAAGTCGACAGAAGTTAATGATGCTAAAGTAAATGATAGACCAAGCTTAAAAAAAGGTTGTATGCAAAGGAAGAAGAAAGCGAGTAAGACTCTCAAGTCACCGGATGTGAGGCAACCACCAACTCCACGAGTACCAAAAAGGCGATTTAGGGATGATGGCGAACATGACCCATCGGAACCTTTTGTGGAGGTTTATGACTGAAACTGTGTTAATATATCTTGTGTTGTTGCACACACTTAGTATTTTTATTTTTCAGGATCTGCAAAGACACTCTAACTGCAACCGTAAAAAGGTCACTCTGCCGGGATGTATTAAATTGTTTTTAACGAAGGAAATCAAACAATCGTACTGGTTTCCTAGGGGAAAATATGAGATTGATGTTGTTTACCGTTTCTGGATAGCGTTATTGTGTTTGGACAAGGATAAAACAGGTTTACAAAGGTGTGCGATTTGTACTTTTTGTCCTTTTATGAAATAGTTAAAATAAAAAAAATAATCAATAAATAAATAAAAAAAGCTAACTAACTATTTAAAATGATGATTATAATAGTTGTGCGACTTATACCTTCTAATTAATTTTTGGGTAAATTGCAAAAATGGTCCTTAACGTTCCACGAAATTGCAAAAACGGGACCAAGACAAAAAGTAGCGCAAAAAAGACACAAACGTTCCACATTTTCGCAAAATCGCCACTGAGAGGCCTTTTCCGTTAGTTTCATCGTTAAGTGCCATGTCACCGAGGGTATTATCGTCATTTCACTACTTTAAGGTCCACGTGGCATAGCACTATTGATTCAGGGACTAAATTTGCAAAGTTATTTTTATCTTTTATTTCATATCTACCACCACCACCACTCTCTACCACCACACAACCAACACCACCACCCTTTACCCTTCATCTTCATCTTCTCCGGTGATCAAACACAGATTCCGGTCACTTTTTTCCTTTTCTTTTTCTTTTAACCCACAATGGACCAAACCCAGATTCTGGTCAAATTCCGTTCATCACATCTTGTTTTACCCAAATTATTGGGAACACGCCTCAAACGTAGCTTATTTGGGACAAATAAACTGTTTATATACTTATAAAACGAATTATGTTTTAAGAATGGAATTAGCTAGTAAGCTGCTTAACAAAGCTTACCAGAACGCACAAAAAACTGAAATTGAGATTACTAGGGTAGAGCACGTTTACAACATGTTCAGCTGATTGGCTCCCTTGTGAAAGTGCATTCCTTTATATGTGATATCCCTGTATTTATATATGTTGAAGCTATAGTAGTACCAAGAAAGGGTTGTGTTAAATTTGATACAGAATCCATATAAAATTATACTAGTAGTATAATTTAGTATTCTGTAATGAATGAACAATAATAATGTGGATATTTGGAACTTGGAAAATGTCGATATGTATGTTGAAGTAGTATAACAGCTAATGATTCACACACGTCAATAACGTCATTTTGTTATTACGGGATATGTAGCTGTTGTAGGCAAGCCAAATGTTGGAAAAAGTACACTTTCAAATCAAATGATTGGACAAAAGCTATCGATTGTAACAGATAAGCCTCAAACAACAAGACATTGTATTCTTGGTATATCAACTGCTCCCGAGTATCAGGTTTGGTTTTTGCCATGTCCATTGAGTTCATTAATATCTTGAATAAATTGCATCGTAAAGTTTATGCAAAGTATGGTCATGGAGTTGATGATGTAAAGGACTGGATACTATCAAAGCTTCCTCTTGGACCAGCATATTATCCCAAGGCATGTTAGTTTAATTTGTGGATTGTTAATTGTATTCACCTGGGAGGTATTTGGATGTGCGTTTTAAAAAGGTTATCTGATAATCAGTTTTTCACCTTTAAAATTCACAGATTCTACTTTGATTATCTCAGTATTTGATGGTTTAATAAACAGTTTTGGATAAACAACTTTACAACCACTACAAAAAAGCTAAATATATAAGGGTAAAACTAAAATGACGTTTTGAGACTTTCAGTCCCATTTGACCATTTCATGAAAATTTCAGTCCCATAATTTTGTCACAAAATGCAGCTTTTAGGGAACCAAGGATGACATACACGTAATCTGCATTGTTTGAAAATTAAAGTCGAATTTGACCGGAATCTGGGTTTGGTCCATTGTGGGTTAAAAGAAAAAGAAAAGGAAAAAAGTGATCGGAATCTAGGTTTGGTCACCGGAATCTGGGTTTGGTCATCGGAGAAGATGAAGATGAAGGGTAAAGGGTGGTGGTGTTGGTTGTGTGGTGGTAGAGAGTGGTGGTGGTGGTAGATGTGAAATAAAAGATAAAAATAACTTTGCAAATTTAGTCCCTGAATCAATAGTGCTATGCCACGTGGACCTTAAAGCAGTGAAATGACGATAATACCCTCTGTGACATGGCACTGAACGATGAAACTAACGGAAAAGGCCTCTCAGTGGCGATTTTGCGAAAATGTGGAACGTTGGTGTCTTTTTTCCGCTACTTTTTGTCTCGGTCCCGTTTTTGCAATTTCATGGAACGTTAAGGACCATTTTTGCAATTTACCCTTAATTTTTTGTTAAATCGGTAGTTGAAAAAGTGACTTTTGCCTTGTATCTTTTATAGTTGATCAAATCTCATTTTTGCTACAAAAATGAAATGATTATTAAAGATTTGCCCCAAAATAGTTGATATTTGCCCCACTCAAAATTAGACGACTTGAGCGACTCTACCAAAATTAACAAGTGTCTCTCTTACAAATATTAAAAGTACATTGTGTTCTTTGTATATTTTGACACTAAATAATTCCGGGGAATGTCTAACTAATGCCGTAAGGGCATTGGATAAGAGGGTAAAGACCCACATAAAAAATACTAAGAGACAAAAAAAGGACAAATAAAAATATTTTTTTAGTTAAAAAGTCACATAGGCCCACATAAAAGACCACAAAAATACAAATCTTATCCAATGCCCTAAGTGCATTGGTTAGACATTCCCATAAATCCGTATCCCGAATGGCGCCTTTTCTTGACAACATGACAATATTATTTGTTGTTACATTGTGTTTTCAAGACTTTTGCATAGTTACCTTTTAGACGCAAGTAAATGTCTAACAATTATATTGCGCATTTAATGCTTTTGTTTTGTTTAGGATGATGATCTAAAATATGATTTTTTTGATTTTCTTGATCCCGAGATGTCTATACAAAATAACAAGAAGTTGTTTTACAAGCTGCATATTGAGATTGAAGAGGAGTTTAAGAAATATGTTTTGCAATATGCGACTTAAACGACTTCACCTAAAAAATAGCACATGTATCTAGATGTGTAAGCTATGGGGCCATTATTTTGGTGTGGGACATGCGATTTACAAAGTTGTACGACTAGCATTTTTTTTAGTCCTTTTTTGAAAAAGTAAAAAAAAAACAGAGTTAGATAAATATCCAAAATGACGACAACAATAGTTGTGCGACTTATATGTTTTTGTCAGTTTGTTAAACAGTCAAAAAAAAAAAAAAAAAGTTAATTCCATTTTTGCCCCAAAAATGAAATTATGAAAATTAGACGACTTGAGCGACTTAAGTAAATTCACCTAAAAAATGAGACATGTCTCTAGATGTGTTAGCCATAAGGCAATTATTTTGGTGTGTGATCTGCGGTTCACAAAGTTTTGCGACTTATATTTTTTTGTTTTTATTTTTTTTTTCATTTTATGAAAAAGTCCAGAAAGAGATAAATTTAATTCCATTTAAAAAAAAAAGTTAGATAAATATTCAAAATGACGACAATAATGGTTGTGTGACTTGTATTTTTTTCATTTTGTGAAAAATTCGAAAGAAAGAAAAAAAGTTAATTCCATTTTTGCCACAAAAATAAAATTATGAAAATTAAGCGACTTAAGCGACTGCATCTAAAATAAATGATACATGTCTCTAAATGCGTAAATTATAGGTAATTTAATGAGGGGAAAAAATGACACGGTGTCACTCTAACAAATATTAAAAGTACATTTTGTTCTTTGAATCTTTAGCCACTAAATAAATGTGTATTCCGAGTGGCGCCTTTTCTTGGCAACAGAATAGTATTATTTGTTGTTACATTGAGTTTTTAAGACTTTTGCTTAGTTACCTTTTAGACGCAGGTAAACGTCTAACAATTACGTGCATTTAACTTTTGTTTTGTTTAGGATGATGATCTAAAATGTGAATTTTTTTGGTCCCGAGCTGCCAATATCTATACTACTTATAATGGAGGAATGACTCTCTCTCAAAAAAATTCAGATTTACAAAAACTGATGCATGGTTTACAACACATTAAAGCAAACAATTTTCATAATTACAAAAATCAAAGCATTGTGTACAACAAAAGCAAGCATGAATTGAAATTCAGACTACTTTTCTTAGAATTCTACATTAATAACATTAAAAACACCCTTACACCCAATATTATAATCATTTAAACACAATGTACAACCCTAATTCTACATTAAAAGCATTAAAAACACTCCTACACCCAATATTACTGATGACGTATAGTCTATATATGGGCCATGAGCCCAACTGATAAACATTACTCGGCCCAAACCCACCATGAGTGGGCTATCATAACGAATGACGGGCCATAATAATAACGGCTTGGACTTACGAAGCCCAAAGCCCAACTTGTCACAACTCGTAAATTCTGGTCTTTTTCCCGAACTCTCACATTTACTATTCATCGGTTACTATTCATCGATCACTATTCATCATTTTACTATTCATCATTTTTGAGGTCAGTTTGATATTCTGAGAAGCGTTTAAAAATTTTACTATTCATAAAACACTATTCACCTTCGGAGAAAATTTGTCGTTTATGCGTAAGTTGCGTCATTTCTGTACACGTACGATTATCTACTTAATAAACGTTATCTTATGAGCTATTATTTTGAATAATTGATCCGATAATCCCAACTATGGTCCTAATATATTTTTATACTCATAATAATAATATAAAAATTTTATTATTAAATTGCCCGGTGTTTTCAAATCAACTGTTACGTTTTCCGGTCGAAGCTTATAACTCCGTCGGTTTGCGATATTTTAACCCGATCATTATTTTAACTTACGATTCTCATCAGGAACATTATTTTACAATTTTTACAACTTCATCATATTTTACTTCAACTCGTCACGGTTTATTTTTAGTTAACTCGGTACCCGATTATACCTAAACTAACTAATAACAACACAAACTACACTACACTTCCTAATTAAATCACCTAACATCCCCCCCTCTTTCCCTCCTTTTTGGTCCTAATAAGCCTAAACCACACCAACACCCATTAATGCACACCTAACTATTGTCTCTAAATAATATATACTCCATTTTCATCTCATTTTTACACTTAATCATTTTCACACAAACTAGCAAACTTTCTCTCTTCCTCCCCTTTGTGTATAATCGGCCAAGAAGAGAAGAACAAGGAGAAACCATCACTTTTCCAAGATCAAGTGTTAATCTTGTCCCTTTAGTTGTTCTTGTTTGAGTTTTGTAATAAAAACTCAAGGTTTCTTTGGTTTTACTCATCCATGCTCTATAATCTCTCTATGTAAGTTGTCAAACTTTTGTTCATAATTTCTTCATGTTATTTTGATGATCATATGATTTCCATTCAAGATCTACATGCATATGTTAGTATATACCACTCATTTATATATACATCTAACTTTTGAACTCTAGAAATAAATTATTGTTAGATCCTTGTTAGATCCACTTGATTTATGATGTTTAGGAACCCATGACACCCTAAGAAGGTGTATGGTAAGATTAGACTAGATTTGTGGTGATTGAAAGTGATTTGGTTGAAGTTGAAACAAGTTTGAAACTAGGAAAATGATTTTTGAAACAATAGATATACCTACTGTTGCTATTTTTAAAACGTGGGAGAATCAGTGAATGATGGGTAATTTTTGACCAAAGATTTAGAAAATACTTTCAAAAACGAAACTTTTGGCGAAAGAACGGATTAAAACGAGTTAATAACGAAGGAGATATGATTTTCCGAATTTAACGACGAAAACTAGTTTTCTGAAAAACTGCTTGCTGATGAACAGTTGTCACGGGCTGTTTTGGGCACAAAACTTGCTCTAGCCGTCCCGACTTATCAAAAATATATTAGTATAGGTTAAGACGATTCCGGGAATGTAAAGAACGTAGAAAACGAGCTTAAAACGACCAAGATATACACTTTTGAAACTAGGCGAACTATATATATATTTGACAACTTCTAATAACACATATTCTCTTAAGTTATGGAAACACTATAAATCAACGTCAACACTTATTTTCAAACTACGAGTGGTATAGGCTTCATGTGCATGTACATTCATCGCATCCCCTCATAATTTAAGTAGATCGTATCATTCGTTCATTATAGGTCGCGGTTAGAGATCGAACCTCATTTCTGTGTATCCACTTTTGTCGTCATTGCTATCGCTTCGAGGTGAGTCATAGCCCCTACTCTTTTAAATTGTTTTGTTAACTTTTTGGGGGAGAATACATGCTCGTTTTTACATAAATTACTACTTGACTCTTTGAACTCATTTGACCTTATAACTTGTTTTGAACTTTTGAACTTGACTTGACTTTTAAACTTGACTTAAACTTTTGACCCTAATGTACCGTACGTACTATGACCTAAAGTCTCGCCATTTTTGGTGGAGCGTTCTTAACCCTAAAGTCTCGCCTTATTGGTGGAGCGTGCTAAGTCTCCCATGTTCGGAGCGTTCTTAATCTTATATAATAGTTGTATGATGTACTGTTCGTACATTCGCATTGTTCGACGCCTATTAGTAGTATGGATAGCGCTATTAGAGGTCGGCCAACCTCTCGTCCACCATGTTACGGGACGCATATTATTTAATTAGGGGCTTTGCATGTCATACATTATTATATAGGTGGTGCTTATATTGTGACTTATTATGACCTCGGGTACTTGACTACTAAACATGCAACTATATTTTAGCAGTGGGTTGTGAACACACAGGTTACAAGGCTCTTATGGCGGGACTTGTAACTGAGTGGATTTACGATGCCTTTGCTGTGTGATCATTTTTCTATAGACTTTATTTGTTAAACAAACTCTATGAACTCACCAACCTCGTGTTGACACTTTAGCATGTATTTTCAGGTTTTAACCTAATGGCACGCTACTGGAGGTTTTGGCAGGGCATGGCATGGTCATAGAAGACTCTGATTATTTATATGGGGACTGTTTTAAACAACTTTTAAGGGCCTACTTCCGCACTACTTTTAACGATGTAAATTCAACATTTTGATTAAACGATTTTATTCTAAATAATTAAAGTGAAAACCATTTTTGTACTTGTGTTGTGTTACCGATTGAGTTACACCCCAGCTACACGTATGCTTCCGCTGGACCCGATCTTGGGGGTGTGATAGATTGGCATCAGAGCTTTGGCTATAGCGAACTAAGTGTTTTAAAACCTAGACTATAGCTACTTTTACGAAAAACTTAAACCTATGACCGTCACGTGCCTGCCTGCCAAGCTGAAGCCTCACTTGTGGTTTGTTGCTGACTTAGGTGATGAGAATTGTGTCTCATTATCTGGTTTATTATATCCATTTATTCTAGTTGATTTCTATCATTGTCTTTCATATAAGCATGTTCACGTATCATATATGTCACCCTGTTATGTTTCTCCTTGCATAGTTTCATCATTTGACCTCGAGTTTGGTCACCTGTCTTAGTCTTTCTGAACGTCTTGGTATTTGTGAAGGACATAGTATTAGTATAACTAAGCTGAGTATTTCAAAATTCATGGAACCTCGGTGGAATATAGACTAGTCACCTATATTCAACCCGGGATAGTGGGACATAGGCTGACTACCTATATCTGACTCAGAAATGAATTTTGCAACACTGAGAATGGTTATAATAAAATTATGTCTGGATTGAATCCTCTACTCAATTTCCGAATGTTTCATCTATGTGTGTGTATACCCTCGTTGTCAGAACGCTCATACTTTTCCTCACCTAGTGAACCGCCGTCTGGAAGCACGTCAACTTGTCATTTCATCTCATGAATCTTCACCTTTATAACACTTCGGAGACCAACGTTAACTGAACTTCGGGACGAAGTTCCCTTAAGGGGTAGAGACTGTCACAACTCGTAAATTCTGGTCTTTTTCCCGAACTCTCACATTTACTATTCATCGGTTACTATTCATCGATCACTATTCATCATTTTACTATTCATCATTTTTGAGGTCAGTTTGATATTCTGAGAAGCGTTTAAAAATTTTACTATTCATAAAACACTATTCACCTTCGGAGAAAATTTGTCGTTTATGCGTAAGTTGCGTCATTTCTGTACACGTACGATTATCTACTTAATAAACGTTATCTTATGAGCTATTATTTTGAATAATTGATCCGATAATCCCAACTATGGTCCTAATATATTTTTATACTCATAATAATAATATAAAAATTTTATTATTAAATTGCCCGGTGTTTTCAAATCAACTGTTACGTTTTCCGGTCGAAGCTTATAACTCCGTCGGTTTGCGATATTTTAACCCGATCATTATTTTAACTTACGATTCTCATCAGGAACATTATTTTACAATTTTTACAACTTCATCATATTTTACTTCAACTCGTCACGGTTTATTTTTAGTTAACTCGGTACCCGATTATACCTAAACTAACTAATAACAACACAAACTACACTACACTTCCTAATTAAATCACCTAACATCCCCCCCTCTTTCCCTCCTTTTTGGTCCTAATAAGCCTAAACCACACCAACACCCATTAATGCACACCTAACTATTGTCTCTAAATAATATATACTCCATTTTCATCTCATTTTTACACTTAATCATTTTCACACAAACTAGCAAACTTTCTCTCTTCCTCCCCTTTGTGTATAATCGGCCAAGAAGAGAAGAACAAGGAGAAACCATCACTTTTCCAAGATCAAGTGTTAATCTTGTCCCTTTAGTTGTTCTTGTTTGAGTTTTGTAATAAAAACTCAAGGTTTCTTTGGTTTTACTCATCCATGCTCTATAATCTCTCTATGTAAGTTGTCAAACTTTTGTTCATAATTTCTTCATGTTATTTTGATGATCATATGATTTCCATTCAAGATCTACATGCATATGTTAGTATATACCACTCATTTATATATACATCTAACTTTTGAACTCTAGAAATAGATTATTGTTAGATCCTTGTTAGATCCACTTGATTTATGATGTTTAGGAACCCATGACACCCTAAGAAGGTGTATGGTAAGATTAGACTAGATTTGTGGTGATTGAAAGTGATTTGGTTGAAGTTGAAACAAGTTTGAAACTAGGAAAATGATTTTTGAAACAATAGATATACCTACTGTTGCTATTTTTAAAACGTGGGAGAATCAGTGAATGATGGGTAATTTTTGACCAAAGATTTAGAAAATACTTTCAAAAACGAAACTTTTGGCGAAAGAACGGATTAAAACGAGTTAATAACGAAGGAGATATGATTTTCCGAATTTAACGACGAAAACTAGTTTTCTGAAAAACTGCTTGCTGATGAACAGTTGTCACAGGCTGTTTTGGGCACAAAACTTGCTCTAGCCGTCCCGACTTATCAAAAATATATTAGTATAGGTTAAGAC
The DNA here is from genome assembly GCA_030686995.1 of Artemisia argyi. Classification (NCBI taxonomy): domain Eukaryota; kingdom Viridiplantae; phylum Streptophyta; class Magnoliopsida; order Asterales; family Asteraceae; genus Artemisia; species Artemisia argyi. The sequence continues at coordinate 115,721 of JARVZY010002175.1, forward strand.
GATTCCGGGAATGTAAAGAACGTAGAAAACGAGCTTAAAACGACCAAGATATACACTTTTGAAACTAGGCGAACTATATATATATTTGACAACTTCTAATAACACATATTCTCTTAAGTTATGGAAACACTATAAATCAACGTCAACACTTATTTTCAAACTACGAGTGGTATAGGCTTCATGTGCATGTACATTCATCGCATCCCCTCATAATTTAAGTAGATCGTATCATTCGTTCATTATAGGTCGCGGTTAGAGATCGAACCTCATTTCTGTGTATCCACTTTTGTCGTCATTGCTATCGCTTCGAGGTGAGTCATAGCCCCTACTCTTTTAAATTGTTTTGTTAACTTTTTGGGGGAGAATACATGCTCGTTTTTACATAAATTACTACTTGACTCTTTGAACTCATTTGACCTTATAACTTGTTTTGAACTTTTGAACTTGACTTGACTTTTAAACTTGACTTAAACTTTTGACCCTAATGTACCGTACGTACTATGACCTAAAGTCTCGCCATTTTTGGTGGAGCGTTCTTAACCCTAAAGTCTCGCCTTATTGGTGGAGCGTGCTAAGTCTCCCATGTTCGGAGCGTTCTTAATCTTATATAATAGTTGTATGATGTACTGTTCGTACATTCGCATTGTTCGACGCCTATTAGTAGTATGGATAGCGCTATTAGAGGTCGGCCAACCTCTCGTCCACCATGTTACGGGACGCATATTATTTAATTAGGGGCTTTGCATGGCATACATTATTATATAGGTGGTGCTTATATTGTGACTTATTATGACCTCGGGTACTTGACTACTAAACATGCAACTATATTTTAGCAGTGGGTTGTGAACACACAGGTTACAAGGCTCTTATGGCGGGACTTGTAACTGAGTGGATTTACGATGCCTTTGCTGTGTGATCATTTTTCTATAGACTTTATTTGATAAACAAACTCTATGAACTCACCAACCTCGTGTTGACACTTTAGCATGTATTTTCAGGTTTTAACCTAATGGCACGCTACTGGAGGTTTTGGCAGGGCATGGCATGGTCATAGAAGACTCTGATTATTTATATGGGGACCGTTTTAAACAACTTTTAAGGGCCTACTTCCGCACTACTTTTAACGATGTAAATTCAACATTTTGATTAAACGATTTTATTCTAAATAATTAAAGTGAAAACCATTTTTGTACTTGTGTTGTGTTACCGATTGAGTTACACCCCAGCTACACGTATGCTTCCGCTGGACCCGATCTTGGGGGTGTGACAGATTGGGAAGAAGAAGATCCCCAAGCAGAGATCCCTCAAGCTCTTCCTCTGAAAGAAGTCGGCGCAAGCGCCGAAGAAGAGACTACCCTTCTTCCAGTGACTCCTCCGACAGCGAGGATAGAGAGACAGGACACTGGAAGTCAAGAGGAAGGCGTCGCGACAAAGAGAACGAAGATATGTCTCTCCCATGGCGTCGCCAGAAAGTTGACGCGTTTACACGGCGCATCAGCGATTACTCAGATCGCAAACGTAGGCGCATGGCTGCTAACGTAAAAACATATGATGGAACAGGTGATCCGGATGATCACCTAAAAAATTTCGAATCAGCCGCCACCATCGAAAACTGGCCACAGCCAGTGTGGTGCCACATGTTCAATTCTACGTTAGTAGGGAACGCGCGCACATGGTTCAGCAAACTCCCACGTAGGAGCATCGGTGGATTCGAGGAATTACGGAAAGCATTCCGTCTCAACTTCACCCAGCGAAAGAAGTGCGCTTAAAACCCTGTTGAGCTAGCAAGAGTGAAACAGCGCCAAGGAGAATCAACCAGCGCTTTCATGGAACGCTTCAAGGATGAGTGCATACAAGTTAAAGCGTGTCTTGAAATCCTAAAAATTTCAGGGTTCATGAATGGGATTAATAACCCAGAACTCATCCGAAAGCTAAACGACAAAGTTCCACAAACTTTTGATGAGCTAACAAAGTGCACTAGATCCTTTATACAAGGAGAGGCAGCCGCTGCGGACAGTAAAAAGGGTTATTCGAACTATAGGCAGCAAGAGCAACTTCGGAGACAATCCAATGATCAGAATAACAACCGCAGCAGGAATTACCGCAATGGAAGGGACAATGACAAATATACCCCTCTTACAAAAACCCCAAGGGAAATATTTGTAACAGTGGGCGCAAACTTCCCAAAACTGCCACCAATGCGCACTGCAGAGGAAAAGCGCATAGGAAACGGATACTGCGAGTACCATGGTTAAAAAGGCCATACAACTAATGAGTGCGTCCAGCTAAAACAACTAATTGAAAAGTTAGTAAGGGAAGGCAGAATGGACCACCTTGTAAAAAGCATCAAAGAGGGGAAAGACAAACAAAGGGGCGGAGGTAAGAAAGAGCCCCCCAAAGAAAAAGCTGATACCATATACATGATACAATCATGGCAGCGCAAGATAAAGCAAAAAGTCAGCCAAAAATTCTCTCTAGAAAAAGAGATATCCTTCCCTACTCAAGCTGCGGACAACGCAGTCGTGGAGCCTCTAACTATTGAAATACATACGGGAGGACATGATATCCACCGCATGTACATTGACGGAGGAGCATCCGCAGATATCCTGTACGAGCACTGTTTCAAAAGACTGCGACCTGAAATCCAAAGTCAATTGATACCAGCAACAACGTCATTAACAGGATTCACAGGAGAAAAGATCTGGCCCATGGGGCAGTTACGCTTGTTGGTGGTCGTAGGAGATGAACAACACTCAACCGCAACATGGATAAACTTTATGGTAATAAAATCCCCTTCACCATACAATGGTATCATTGGGAGACCGAGAATATCATCCATGCGTGCTGTACCATCCACAGCGCACGGAATGCTTAAGTTTCCAGTGGAAGGAGGAGTTGTCACTCTCTATAACACAACAGTACCACCAAGAGAATGCAATGCGGTAACAACCGAAGCAGAGACTATTCCAGAACAACGCACAGAGAAAACGCCAAATCTAAAAGTCGCTATTCATCCCGATTACCCGGAACAACAAGTTTCGATTGGGGGATCTTTATCTGACAAAGGTAAATGGGCGGCAATATTTCAATGTTTTTCCCGCTACGCTTACCGCTGTTAATATTAGTCTAGTATCCGCGGCTACGAGCCGCGCACACTAGACTGGGGGGACATGATGAGGTATAGTCTATATATGGGCCATGAGCCCAAATGATAAACATTACTCGGCCCAAACCCACCATGAGTGGGCTATCATAACGAATGACGGGCCATAATAATAACGGCTTGGACTTACGAAGCCCAAAGCCCAACTAAACTAATCGGACATGTGATAAGGATCTTCTATTTACGGAATAGATATCCTTACCCCGATAAGCACCACGAGTGCGAAGAGTAAGGAGCAAGAAATCTACGCGATTTCAGCCCCTATATAAGGAATGACATCTCTCATTCAAAGGTACGACATACAAACCCTAACTCTTAACGAGAACCCTAAATCGATTACTTACTCTCACGCCGGAGTCTAATCGGGGGAGACAATCCCTCGATAAGCCTAACGGTGTCGTTTATTTTCTTAGTGCGCAGGTAACAAGTACTAAGAAGCGAATTGGTACGAGAGCAAGATCCCATAATCAGAAACGCCCAACTTTTGTATCAACAATTGCAATCATTTAAACACAATGTACAACCCTCATTCTACATTAATAGCATTAAAAACACCCCTACACCCAATATTACAATCATTTAAACACAATGTACAACCCTCCATCTCCTAGAAATGAACCTGTGACCAAGACTCGACTCACTTAAACTCGACTCGATACACAAGTCTGTGACCAAGCAAATTTAGGTGTCGAAATGACTTCCCGTGACATTTTTATTAATTCGGTAATTCCATTGAAAAAATTTATTTCAGGGTACCCGCCGCTGCAACGCGCGGGTACCATGCTAGTTACAAGAATTTGTTTTACAAGCTACACGTTGAGATTGAAGAGGAGTTTAAGGAATATGTTTTACAATATGCGACTTAAGTGACTCCACCTAAAAAATAGCACATGCACTAGATGTGTAAGCTATGGGGCAATTATTTTGGTGTGCGACATGTGATTTACAAAGTTGTGCGATTTATATTTTTTTTTGGTCCTTTTGTGAAAAAGTAAAAAAATAAAATAAAATAGAGATAGACAATATTCAAAATGATGACAATAATGATTGTGTGTAGCCTCTCGTAATTTTCCCAACGGTTAGTAAATACTTACAAGTTATTACGTTATTTAAATACCCACTTTTACGTATGACAAATTTTTTTTTTTTATATATTAGACTTGATATATAAATCACAACAGTAATTGGTGATTTATCTTTTGCTTAGAAACGTTGCTTGCACACAAACCTAGATAGTCTAAATTATCGCGAATATATATTTTTATATATATTTTTTTATAATATACGTTTCGTATATTTAAGGTACAATATTTATATATTCCCGGAGCCTACGAAAATTCCCGAGATCACTCATTAATATTATTTGATCGTAACCCGACTCTCAAAACACACCAGGTGGGCCCCGTTAACTCATTGGGCCACTTAATCCACTTAACAAACCAACCGGACCCTTTTATTTTTTTTTTGTCTTCTTCTTTTCCTGATGGGCCGACTGAACAAGCCCAGCCCACCTCCTTATATATATATATATATATATATATATATATATATATATATATATATATATATATATATATATATATATATATATATATATATATATATTTTTGTTTTGTTTTCTTTCTTTGTCCTGGTCGCGAACAGCCACAAACGCCCTTGTTTACTTACGAATTCGACACACAACCCTAACAAGTTTTTACACATCTCGATTCACAACCTAACAAATATTCACGAATGATAAATTTTATACAAGATCTCAATCGTTTACCGCTTCAAATTTGATCAAAGTAAAACCTCCAATTCATGTGACCGAAAATGACAAAATCATGTACAAACATTCCTAGACACCACCCCATTTACCCAATCACTTCTAAACTAACATGGATACACTGTAGGATTTCAGGGATGCATAGTAAACATTCCTTTTGTTGCCAAGTCTCAATTGGACAAAGATTGAGGTGCCACCCCATGCAAACGAGCCAACACAAGCGTTTGTAAACTCCTTGTACTTATCTTCACTCTCAAAACTTACTATATAAACATCCCATGCATCCCAGTTCAACACACACCCTCAAACATACCATAATAAAATTTACGTGAAGTTATATCGTCGAGTTTGGGACAAGAAGTTTTGGGACGAGTACGAAGCCTAGAAGTGATCCAAGGAGGCCAATCTTTGCTCATCTCATATCCCTAGTGTACCAAGAAGTGAACCACAATCCTCTTTGCTCCATTCTTGATCCCTACGAACCATTTTACCCACCTATTTTGAGGTGAGGTGAGCACTTGGAGTTCCTTTGTTATATATTATTTTCGTTATTATAAAATTTTGCACGTTCACTTTGCCTCATTTAGTTCGTAAAATATAAACGTGACATATGCATTTTAATTCACATCCTAAATGTTTAATATACTAGCAATCGAGTGACGTAAAGTTTTGATCTAAAAATAACATATACTTAATAAAAAATGACACGATTTGAAGTGGTCTTGACCCATTCAAAATAACTGAAAAGACTTAGAATATTTCTAAGTCTCCAAACTGTTTTCAGAATTGATTTTGGCCATTTACTTGGCCTCGTTATTTCAAAATCTAGGAACGTAACATATTGTTTTTAAAGCTCGATCTCATTGTTGGCTTGGTAAACAAACAGAACACACTTTTTGTTCGAAGTAATATGCTCGTATAACTACTTTGCTCGACCCCTTTTGTCTCGACAAAAACCAGATTTTTCAAAACTTATATAAGCCAACGTGGGCTTATATAAAGCCCACTAAGCTTATGTGATACACTGGGCCTGGGAGCCCAACTCCAGTGTTTTTAGTATCCTAAAATGAGTCCAAAGTCAGGCCCAAACTTTTCGTAAGCCCATTGGATCACGAAACTTTAACGGGCCTTGAAATTTACACGTTAAGCCCATTAGGTGGAAAATAAGCTTTTTAAGCAAATAAGCTGAAGAAATAAGCTTTTCTGAATATTATGAGCTTAATCTAATAATGAAAATGTTAAACTTTTAATTTGGTGAAATTTGGACCAAGTTTGCAAATTTTTTTAGCCGAGGGACTAAAAGTGTCAAAATGGAAAACTATGGGTAGAAACTGTCAAAACATAAAACTTTGAGTTCTAAACTGTTAAAAATGATATTTGGAGTTGAAAAATGTAAATATTGATGCTTTTTGACCTAAAATGTAAATTATATATATTTTTGGACTAACGGTGTAAAATATATATCGTTAGGGTTAAAAATGTAAATTTTGGAAATTTAAAGGAATTTTCTGTAAATATTACTCTACAAAATAATATTAACCTTTTACATATATAAACATATATAAAACTTATATAAACATAAACTTATATATATATATATATATATATATATATATATATATATATATATATATATATATATATATATATATATATATATATATATATATATATATATATATATGTATACGATATATATTTGTAATTATAATTAAACGATATAACAATACGTTATTTATTTCTTGTAAAATGATACGTTTATTTCCGTTATAAAAACTAACTTTATATCAATCATCGATTATTTTACGAGTTATAATTATATATAACGTTGTTTTTGAACTTTAGGCACTTAAACAAACACGAGATTTATTCGTAACTAAATAACAAGTAATCGCGATAAAACCAGATTTAGACTATTAACTAAAACTTGCATTATCTTTTAGGTTGTGTTGTGTGAAGCCGTTTCCTTGCTTTGTTGAGACTACGATACCACTGTACTACTAAGGTGAGTTCATAGCCCACTCTTTAACTATTTTTCCCGTGGGGGAGATACATGCTTAAAACTCGATCACAAGTCTTTTATACCGGGTATTGAAATACCGTCAGGCCACTGTTATTTGTTTAAGTTACTATTGTCAGAAGTCCCTCGATCATGAACCTTAATCACTTGAAGGGTGAACGTAAATAATTGTGGATATTACTATTAGTGATTGACAATCCTCGTTTGGTTGTTGGAGAAAACACCAGGCGCACTTTATTGTTCTTATAAATAGGTTATTGACAAATACCTATCTTTGGGGGCCTATTACTTACCATCATAATTCATATTTATGATTGGCTGTTAATCGTTGAGTATCATGAGCTTAAGGCAAAAACAGGAACATTTATTTTTTTTACATATTGATTGTATGTGATTACAATACATTCTTAACTTGTGATTCAAACTCTTAAACTCAAACCTATGAATATCACTCAACTTTATGTTGACTTTAGCATGTTTATCTCAGGTAACTAAACAAGACGGATCTGGATGGCACGGAGTGGGCAAAAGTATGACAAGAACCATAATAAACTACTTATTTTTCCTTCAGAATAAAACACGTTCTTACTTAATAATGTCTTGTATCCCAGATATTTGGTATTTTGAAATAAATTAAACTTTAATACTTCACTTTGTGTTGTCTATTATAATTGTGACAAAGATCCTTGAAGTAATACCCCGAAAGTCTTCCGCAGACATGTTAAGTCTTCCGCTGTTATTAACGACTTTTGGGGGTGTTACAGATTGGTATCAGAGCCACGGTTATAGAGAACCAGATGTTTTTAAACATTGGACTATAACTACACTTTAACTGGACCATTTTTACAAAATACCACTTCATGCCCTCCGTGCCTACATTCCAACATCTGGTAGAAAAGTTACTTCTCATTATTTCTTACTTATATAACTTGATATATGCTTACATGTTATGATTATGCTAATAACTATGTTTACTAATCGGGATTATTATAGTACCATGTCTTCCAAACCCAACTTCATTGTTTTGTTATCGGATTCGGAAACTGAGAGCTCTACACCTATTGTACCAACTCTTGCTCCAATGACTGTGTCACCTACAACAGACAAGAATAAGGAAAGTCAGCAATCCTTTACCTCACCTCAAGCATCATCTGGTCCAATCAGACGCAGCAAGCAAACTTCTCCATTCCAGCCTTATGAACCAGCCACTGCTGGAAAAGCTCTTTCATATGCTGAAGAAAAAGACATCTGGGATGATACTAAATGGAAAAAGGAAGTTGCTCCAACTGCAGAACCAGTGATACTACCTAGTATATTTTATCAGCAGACTACTACTGTACCAGTAACAATCAACAGTCCACCACCTGTGAAAACTTCCAGTGCTCCTCTGCCTTATCAACCAAGGAATTACCAGATTCGTCCTACCTCCTCAGATCCTTACTATTATGCAAGAACCAACCATAAGGCTCGTAAGCGGGTCAATGCTCGCAAATGGTCATTTCTACTACCAATCCTTAAGTATTGGAGATCTCAAGAAGGTACTCCCACCAACAGAGAACTTGGTGAAAGATCATCATTTGCTGCATCTAAGATCCTTCCAGTCACTGGAGAACCCATTCACCATACCATACCACTCTTGGCAGCTAGGTTAGTAAGACATGAAGACAGGTTAGACGCCATAGCCACCTTGGTGAACAACATCCCTAATGAACTGATAGAAGTCATGTCAGCTGAGATAGAACAACTTGTGATGGGACACCTAGAGATGGGAACCATGATTGAACAACTAAGTACCCAATTCGGTGAAGCTATGGAATTCATCGGATTACTTTGCTCTGCTAACACCGTAAACAAGGACATCATGTGTGACATCGATCAAGCTCTCGACACCACAAGAGCCCAAGTCATGTCTCTGCGACGTGCACAACAAGAAACACAAGCTAGGGAAAGAGACCGAGACCAAATCATAGAAACCATGGCCGCTAAAATTCAGGAACTAGAGCGTCGTCTTGATGATAACCAAGGAAAACCCTAGAATGCCATAGATTGTCAACGTAGCCTCGCCCACATCACAGTAATAACTTGTATTTGAATGTCCTAGAGATATGTCAACAAGAATAAATAAGTGATGTAAACTCAAAACGACAATCTAATCAATGATGTTATGTTTGCTTTATTTTCATAAGTGTTATGATATCGTATATTGCATCGTGATATATGTGACACTATTATAACTTTGAACCTATTGATGTTACTAAATAGTCTAACACAAGATGGTTATTATGAAAATTCTGAAAATATATTCTCATTTTTAGGAATATGGCACCTAAGAGAACCGCGACCACTACCTCAGCAGCAACCATGACCCCGGAAGAAATCCAACAAGCAATCACCAATGGAATCAATGCAGCCTTAGCCGAACAAGCAAATGCTAACGCACAACCGGCAAGAAATGTTGCTCCCGCACCTCGCCAATGTACCTATAAAGACTTTATGGCTTGTCAGCCGACTTACTTCATGGGTACTGAAGGGATAACTAAACTCGCCCATTGGTTCGAGAGATGCGAAACGGTATTCCAAAGAAGTGGATGCTCAGAAAACAACAGGGTCACATTTGCCACAGGAACCTTAATGGATGACGCTTTGTCATGGTGGACCGCTACAACTCAAACTTTAGGTACAGAAGCAGCATACCGACTCTCTTGGACGGAATTCAAAGCCAAGATCCTAAAGAAGTACTGTCCTCGATCTGAAATAAGGAAACTGGAAGACGAATTCCATGTCCTTGCAGTCAAAGGAATCGATCTTAGGGCTTACAACAGGAGATTCCACGAGCTAATGGCATTATGTCCTTCTATCGTACCAGATTTAGAGAAAACTCTGGAGAAGTATATTGAAGGTCTTCCCCGGAATATTGAAGGAAACGTCACAGCATCCAACCCACCATCACTAGAAGTCGCAATGGAGTTAGCACAAAAACTCCTAGATCGCGAAATCAAGTGCAACGAACTCAAAAGAAAGCTCGATGACAGGAGAACCACCCACCATCAAAACCACAATCACTACCACAACGGCCATCGCAACAACAACCATCACCACAACAACAACAACAACTACAACCGGATCAACCAACAACAACACCAGAACAAGAACCCACGTCGTCAACAACAGAACCAACGACAAGAACCTCCTAAAATATTTACGGCAACCAATGGCAATGGATATCAAGGTATTAAGCCACAGTGCAACCGATGCAAGCTCCATCACAATGGTGCTTGTACAGTAAAATGCCATAAATGCCAAAGGATAGGTCATGCCACAAAAGATTGTAGGACCCCTGCTACCGGCAGCAACCTACAACCAATAGCACCAACATGTTACTCATGCGGAGAAACTGGACACTTCAAGAACCGCTGTCCAAAAGGAAATGGTCAGAACACTGCACGAGCAAGAGCATACGTGATGGGAAATGAAAATGAACCACAAAACCCCGACGTTGTCACGGGTACGTTCTTATTAAATCATCATAATGCTAGAGTATTATTTGATTCTGGAGCAGATAAGAGCTTCGTGTCAGATACGTTTGCCCCTTTCGTTAACTCTAACCCTTCTAAGCTAAACACCACATACGAGATAGAAATGGCCAATGGGAACTTAATTAGCACCAACTCTGTTTTAAAAGATTGTACCTTAACCCTCGTAGGAGAATCTTTTCCTATTGACCTGATGCCTGTCCAACTCGGTAGTTTTGATGCTATCATCGGAATGGATTGGTTATCCAAACATCATGCTAAGATTCATTGTGACGAGAAAGCCATACACATTCCTTTTAAGAATGAAACCCTCGTTATCCATGGCGACAAGAATAAAAACCGATACGGAATCATCTCATGCCTCAGAATGATAAAATACATGAACGAAGGATGTCATGTATTCATGGTTCAGATGACGGAAAGTAAGTTAACCGAGAAACAACTTAAAGACGTACCTATCGTTAAGGAATTCCCTGAAGTATTTCCTGAAGATCTACCCGGTCTTCCACCAACTCGTCAAGTAGAGTTCCAAATTGAACTAGTGCCTGGAGCGGCACCAGTAGCAAAAGCACCTTACAGGTTGGCACCTTCCGAAATGGAGGAACTATCGGAACAACTAAAGGAATTATCCGATAAAGGTTTCATTAGACCAAGTTCATCACCTTGGGGAGCCCCAGTTCTATTTGTTAAAAAGAAAGACGGATCATTCCGAATGTGCATAGATTACCGAGAGTTAAACAAACTCACTATAAAGAACCGATATCCTTTACCTAGAATAGACGATTTGTTTGATCAATTAGAAGGATCGAGTGTATACTCGAAGATTGATCTAAGGTCGGGATACCATCAATTGAGAGTTCGGGAAGAAGATATTCCCAAGACAGCCTTCAGAACCCGTTATGGACACTATGAATTTCAGGTAATGCCATTTGGTCTAACGAACGCACCCGCCGTGTTTACGGACCTAATGAACCGAGTATGCAAGCCATATTTGGACAAATTCGTGATAGTATTCATAGACGACATACTGATCTACTCTCGTAACAAAGAGGAACATGCCAATCATTTGAGAACTATCCTAGAGTTACTTAGGAAAGAAAAGTTGTACGCGAAATTCTCAAAATGTGACTTTTGGATTCCCACGGTGCAATTTTTGGGACACGTAATCAATAGTCAAGGAATACACGTGGATCCTGCAAAAATAGAGGCAGTTAAAGAGTGGTCATAACCTACAACTCCCACAGAAGTACGTCAATTTTTAGGTCTTGCAGGTTACTACCGAAGATTTATTGAAGGTTTCTCTAAAATCTCAAAACCATTTACCAAGTTGACCCAAAAGAACGAAAAGTACGTCTGGGGACAAGAAGCAGAATCAGCCTTCTAACTGTTAAAACAAAAGCTTTGTGAAGCTCCAATATTAGCATTGCCCGAAGGAAACAAAGATTTCGTGCTATATTGTGACGCTTCGTACCATGGTTTAGGTGCAGTTTTGATACAACGGGATAAGGTAATAGCTTATGCCTCACGTCAACTGAAGAAACATGAGGAAAATTACACAACCCATGATCTAGAACTAGGAGCAATAGTATTCGCTCTCAAGTTATGGAGACACTATCTATACGGCACTAAGTGTATCGTGTTTACAGATCACAAAAGTCTCCAACACATCCTAGATCAAAAGGATTTGAACACGAGACAACGCCGTTGGTTAGAATTGCTTAGTGATTATGATTGTGAAATCCGTTATCACCCAGGAAAGGCTAATGTAGTAGCAGATGCATTAAGCCGGAAAGAAAGACTAAAACCTCTCAGGGTTAGATCGTTAGGCATGACTATTTGTTCACCTCTTCCAACACAAATCATTATCGCCCAGAGCGAAGCTCTCAAGAAAGAAAATCGACCAATTGAAAAGATTTTTGGTATGCCAGAAAACGAAAACGGGTTTGTGAAAAGATCAAATGGAATGCTTTGTTTCAAGGAAAGAAGCTGGATTCCTCTCTTCGGAGGTATTCGTGACCTTATCATGCATGAGTCTCACAAATCAAAATACTCCATTCACCCAGGTTCCGACAAGATGTACCAAGATCTTAAGAAACTATATTGGTGGCCGAACATGAAAGCCGACATCGCTGAGTACGTCAGTAAATGTTTAACATGTTAAAGAGTAAAAGCAGAATACCAGAAACCCTCCGGATTACTCACTCAACCTGAACTCCCCATGTGGAAATGGGAACGTATTACAATGGACTTCATCACCAAACTTCCCAAAACCTCTACTGGCTACGATACGATATGGGTTATCGTTGATCGTCTCACCAAGTCAGCTCATTTCCTACCAATCAAAGAAACTGATGAAATGAGCACACTTGCTCAGATATATCTGAAAGAAATTGTGTCACGACATGGAGTGCCGATTTCCATTATATCAGATCGTGACAGTCGTTTCACGTCCCATTTTTGGAAATCATTGCAAAAAGCTTTAGGAACAAAGCTGGATATGAGCACAGCTTATCACCCACAAACCGATGGTCAAAGTGAGAGAACTATACAAACCTTAGAAGATATGCTACGCACTTGTGTCATAGACTTCGGAAAAGGTTGGGACAAACACTTACCATTGGCAGAATTCTCATACAACAACAGTTATCATACCAGTATCAAGGCAGCACCATTCGAAGCACTTTACGGTAGAAAGTGTAGATCACCCGTTTGCTGGGCAGAAGTCGGAGAAATACAACTCACGGGACCGGATCTAGTTCATGAGACAACCGAGAAAATCATCAAAATCAAACAACGTTTACAAACCGCTAGAGACAGACAGAAAAGTTACGCCGACCTAAAAAGAAAACCCATGGATTTTCAGATCGGAGATAAAGTTATGTTAAAAGTATCACCATGGAAAGGAATGATACGATTCGGAAAGAGGGGAAAGTTAAACCCAAGATACATCGGCCCATTCAAAATCCTAGAAAGAATTGGACCCATGGCATATAAACTTGAACTACCCGAGGAACTTAGCCGAATTCACAACACTTTTCATGTGTCAAATCTCAAGAAGTGTTTATCCGATGAATCTTTGGTCATTCCATTGAAAGAATTACAACTTGATGACAAACTCGTTTTTACCGAGGAACCAGTAGAAATCATGGATAGAGAAGTCAAACAACTGAAACAAAACCGTATCCCTATCATAAAAGTTCGTTGGAACTCTAAACGAGGACCAGAGTATACTTGGGAATGCGAGGACCAGATTCGCACCAAGTACCCACACCTCTTCTCTTAGACACCCTTGGCAACCCTCCTAAACTCGAATTCCGGGACGGAATTCACTGTAAGATGTATGTACTGTAGCCTCTCGTAATTTTCCCAACGGTTAGTAAATACTTACAAGTTATTACGTTATTTAAATACCCACTTTTACGTATGACAAATTTTTTTTTATATATTAGACTTGATATATAAATCACAACAGTAATTGGTGATTTATCTTTTGCTTAGAAACGTTGCTTGCACACAAACCTAGATAGTCTAAATTATCGCGAATATATATTTTTATATTTTTTTTTTATAATATACGTTTCGTATATTTAAGGTACAATATTTATATATTCCCGGAGCCTACGAAAATTCCGGAGATCACTCATTAATATTATTTGATCGTAACCCGACTCTCAAAACACACCAGGTGGGCCCCGTTAACTCATTGGGCCACTTAATCCACTTAACAAACCAACCGGACCCTTTTATTTTTTTTCTCTTCTTCTTTTCCTGATGGGCCGACTGAACAAGCCCAGCCCACCTCCTTATATATATATATATATATATATATATATATATATATATATATATATATATATATATATATATATATATATATATTTTTTTTTTTTTGTTTTCTTTCTTTGTCCTGGTCGCGAACAGCCACAAACGCCCTTGTTTACTTACGAATTCGACACACAACCCTAACAAGTTTTTACACATCTCGATTCACAACCTAACAAATATTCACGAATGATAAATTTTATACAAGATCTCAATCGTTTACCGCTTCAAATTTGATCAAAGTAAAACCTCCAATTCATGTGACCGAAAATGACAAAATCATGTACAAACATTCCTAGACACCACCCCATTTACCCAATCACTTCTAAACTAACATGGATACATTGTAGGATTTCAGGGATGCATAGTAAACATTCCTTTTGTTGCCAAGTCTCGATTGGACAAAGATTGAGGTGCCACCCCATGCAAACGAGCCAACACAAGCGTTTGTAAACTCCTTGTACTTATCTTCACTCTCAAAACTCACTATATAAACATCCCATGCATCCCAGTTCAACACACACCCTCAAACATACCATAATAAAATTTACGTGAAGTTATATCGTCGAGTTTGGGACAAGAAGGTTTGGGACGAGTACGAAGCCTAGAAGTGATCCAAGGAGGCCAATCTTTGCTCATCTCATATCCCTAGTGTACCAAGAAGTGAACCACAATCCTCTTTGCTCCATTCTTGATCCCTACGAACCATTTTACCCACCTATTTTGAGGTGAGGTGAGCACTTGGAGTTCCTTTGTTATATATTATTTTCGTTATTATAAAATTTTGCACGTTCACTTTGCCTCATTTAGTTTGTAAAATATAAACGTGACATATGCATTTTAATTCACATCCTAAATGTTTAATATACTAGCAATCGAGTGACGTAAAGTTTTGATCTAAAAATAACATATACTTAATAAAAAAATGACACGATTTGAAGTGGTCTTGACCCATTCAAAATAACTGAAAAGACTTAGAATATTTCTAAGTCTCCAAACTGTTTTCAGAATTGATTTTGGCCATTTACTTGGCCTCGTTATTTCAAAATCTAGGAACGTAACATATTGTTTTTAAAGCTCGATCTCATTGTTGGCTTGGTAAACAAACAGAACACACTTTTTGTTCGAAGTAATATGCTCGTATAACTACTTTGCTCGACCCCTTTTGTCTCGACAAAAACCAGATTTTTCAAAACTTATATAAGCCAACGTGGGCTTATATAAAGCCCACTAAGCTTATGTGATACACTGGGCCTGGGAGCCCAACTCCAGTGTTTTTAGTATCCTAAAATGAGTCCAAAGTCAGGCCCAAACTTTTCGTAAGCCCATTGGATCACGAAACCTTAACGGGCCTTGGAATTTACACGTTAAGCCCATTAGGTGGAAAATAAGCTTTTTAAGCAAATAAGCTGAAGAAATAAGCTTTTCTGAATATTATGAGCTTAATCTAATAATGAAAATGTTAAACTTTTAATTTGGTGAAATTTGGACCAAGTTTGCAAATTTTTTTAGCCGAGGGACTAAAAGTGTCAAAATGGAAAACTATGGGTAGAAACTGTCAAAACATAAAACTTTGAGTTCTAAACTGTTAAAAATGATATTTGGAGTTGAAAAATGTAAATATTGATGCTTTTTGACCTAAAATGTAAATTATATATATTTTTGGACTAACGGTGTAAAATATATATCGTTAGGGTTAAAAATGTAAATTTTGGAAACTTAAAGGAATTTTCTGTAAATATTACTCTACAAAATAATATTAACCTTTTACATATATAAACATATATAAAACTTATATAAACATAAACTTATATATATATATATATATATATATATATATATATATATATATATATATATATATATATATATATATATATATATATATATACGATATATATTCGTAATTATAATTAAACGATATAACAATACGTTATTTATTTATTGTAAAACGATACGTTTATTTCCGTTATA
>JARVZY010002176.1:0-28655 GCA_030686995.1 Artemisia argyi
AATTTCATATTAATTTGAAATTTGACGTTTGGTATCCATATGGGTGAAGGGTCGACACAACTCAAACCAAAAAGCCACAACGAACGAAATAATAAACCATCTATAGGTTTAATATTAGCCCAATATATTATTTAAATAAATCATCGAAACTTATCAAATCCGTCGATTTGGTAATCTCCCATATTTATTTACGTAATGTATCGTTCCAAAATTATACCCAACCTAAAGCACATAGCACAAAGAATTCTATTTGGTATATATCGTAGTCTAATAAATTCCCTATATATATCGTCAAATCGGCCAAATTCCACGAGATACATAGTAATTTATTATCCTAAAACAAATACCACATCCTATGGGCGTCGTGGGATACAATGCCCATTAATATACTCATTTTATATCATCAAATAAATCGATCTAATCCGTCGATTAAATAAGTCACTTGCTATAGAAAATGTTTATATTAATCGTCATATATCCGTGACAACACAAAAGTCACAATATAAAGCCCACTTGGACTTTAAATAACCACAACTCGTATAACTCGATAAGTTTTCTAAATATATAAAAATCGTTATGTTTTTATTTATTACTCACCCGACTTATTAGTTCTCGACATTATTTTGAGTTATTTATTCATAACAATATTCCGACATTTATTGCACTATTTGCATAGTATAATAATTATCGTTATATTATTATAACGTTTACTCGTGATTGTTTTATTATTAATATACGCATTTATATATATATATATATATATATATATATATATATATATATATATATATATATATATATATATATATATATATATATATATATATATATATATATATATATATATATATACGTTTATCACGTCTATATACGTATATAAACGATTATATTATCAATAATATTATTACGAGTATTATTTTTAACGTTTGACTTTTAAATATTTATCGAGTCATAGAATTTGGTCACATGTCCGAGTCATCACTCTCGGCTCATCGTCCAAGTCCAACATAAGAATCAAGTCAAAATAAATAAATCAACTCCGTCAAAATCAATCCCATATCCACGTGCTACAACATGAGGGTCCGACTACGGCACCCAACTAACCTATCTCCGTCATCTAATGACCGTCTCACAATCGGTCCCCAATACTCTTTCGTCAACACATCTCCAATATACCATAAGTCCATAATAACTCGGCTCCAAAGTAACGACAATAATACCCAATACCACAAGCAAAGATAAGATACCACAACAACAACAACAACAACAACAACAACAAGGAAATATAAGGAAACCAATAAAGACCACCAAGTAATGCATGTTATCCGGGTCGACTACCAAGTCAAACCACTAGTCCAAGGACTCCCTTGGAGTCACGGCTCAAACATGAACCATATAAAGTCATACCCGAGACCATCATGGTCACGGCTAGCTATCCCGAGCTCGACACAACTCTAAACCGACCCCCAAGGGTCGTGGTATCGATCAAATAACCACAACATCAAGTAAACCTTGGCCAAAAATCAACCATAACCAAAAATCTCATCACCAAAACCCTCGACATCAATCATACTCGAGGTCAAAAAAATCAAAAACTCCACAAGTGTCCAAGAGAGACACAAGCCGAGAGCATGGGGCTCTCGGTTCACCTCGACCCAAAAGAAAAACATCACACCCGGATACCAAACTCGATTTAGATCACATTTCATTCAAAACCCACTTGAATCTCAACGTTTTTAACCATTACCCAAAAGAAATAATAAGATTCGTGACCCTAGGTCACGAATTTCATCAGAAAATACGAGTTTCACTCGTCTCACCTTCGATTCACAAGACCCAAAAATCGATTTCTTAAAAAACCCAAAAGAAAAGATGGTAAAGGTGGTGATAACGTGGTGATGTCGATTCGTATGAGGTGTTAGGGTGGTCCAAATCGCACGTGGTTTGTACCAATAGATAGATCGGAAGAAGATGGTTAAGATGGTGGTGTTAGATTTGGTGTGAGGGTGGCGGTGGTGGTGCTATTGGGAGAATTAGGGGCGGCGATGGTTGAGTAAGAAAAGAGAGAGAGAGAGTTGGTGATGAGGGTGTTGTGTATTGTTGTGTTGCTAGGTCACAGGGACAATTTTTATGTAATTTACTCTTATAATAAAAGAAAACCTTTTTAATAATGATAATAATAATAGTGAGGGTGTAGTGGGTTAAGTAGCCCGGTGTAAATACACGGACCAAACCCGAAACCTTAAATAACCAAACAACTTTCTCAAACCGAACTCGTTCAAAAAATAATAATATCCGAACCAAATATTAAAATAATTAAAATTGTTAGGTTAACCTAGTGCCGGAGTCAATGTAGTGCCAAAATAACGATCTCAAAATAAATCATCACGAATGAACCAAACCAAACCATAAATAAATAATCAAATTCCCATAAATAACGTACGATCAAAATCACATTCCAACGTTCATAAAATATCTCGTCACAATAAACTTTTCAAATATTCCAAAATTAAAATTTTTAATGTAATGCGGGTTTCAAAAACGGCTCCCTAATTTGCCAGTTGTCACAAATAACATACATGTTCAAGGTGCCCTTGAGGAAAGTAAAACATACGCATCCCAAAAAGATCCTGAAAAACATGAATAAATTAGACAAATCATTGATATATATATTTATATGAAATTAAGAACAGATTATATAAAACACGGGAGGGAGGTTGTATCAATTCTCACCAATTTCTTTAGAGACTTTTTGAGCCATGGGAGGTTCTTTATACAATTTGTGATTTGAGGTGTAAAATTGTGGAGCTGGAAATGCCTGGTTTATAAGCAGCGTACCAATTAGATACAAGTAGGTATAATCATAGATTGGATAGAAAGTTGCTATAACTTAAAGAAGAATATAACCCAATAAAAAAAATATAAAAGCATCATTTAAGGATAAAGAAAGTAAATACAAATAGTTTCAACCATTTCATATAGTAACCATTATTGAAGTTCTAATGTCGGTAGATTGATCCAACCTGTTTGAACATGTTACCCTAGCTGCATATTGCCTAACCAACCTAATATTCCACTTACGGAAACGATGTGCTCAAATTATGCTATATCATGTGCGTACCATTCAACAATGAACTCCAATCGACAAAAGATGTCATTTATGTGATAAGCACTCGCATAAAACTCTATGGGGTAAAACACATTAAAAACTTTACAAATTATTAACGCAGCATGAGCTAGTATCTGTTATACACAAAATTTTCCCATTACAAAATACTGTTGCGCACAATCTCATTCCCATTAGTACAGCTCAACTGCAATATTGTATTTGCTTGAAAATCACAACAAAACAGGAAACAAAATGAAATTGATCAAATAAGAACAATATTTCAAATTTGTTTTAATAATGGAATAAGATTGGGAGCTAGAGAGAGATTTTTCAAATTCAACTCCACCTATGTTTTAAAGAAAAAAAGAAAAGAAAGATGCTACGATTACAAAAAATGAAGCTAATTATAAGCCATTATATATCAAACTAGAAACCAAAAAAAACTGAGAAGACTGCATATTCATTCATTCTACATCCAAACTATATCTACGGATTCAGAAACTATCTTTTACATAAAAGAGTTATATTTGCTACGAGCAATTCTCTAAATTACAAACTAGGATATTACTCGGTACAACATAATTGCAACACCAAGTAATAATCAGTCCGATTTGTAGTCTCCATTATCATATTTAATGTTCCTTCATACCGGAATATGGTGTAATTACTCAATTACAAGATCTTCATGCCCAATGAAACAAGGGAGAACAATGATGGATCTTTCAAGAGCAGTTTCATGCTCAAACACCTACAACATTCAGCGATTAAACCATATTCACAAGTTATATAATTTAATTTGTGAATATGGTCCAATCGTCAAAGATCCATCGACCTCTCACACTCCCATTTCTTGGGAAACGAAAATTATGTCACTGAACTTGACAAGATATTCTTGACCCAGCCAAAAGTTATCAGGATTTGAAAATTAATGCTTTTGCATACCACTTTTGATCAAAACGATAAATATGAAGAAACTATCGATGAACCATGCTAAAAATAACAACAATAACAACCATATATGATTCAGAACTTAGAGAATGGTGAATGATTACTTTCATAGCAACCAGCCATGAATGTAAATGAGAAGTCCAACGTGGTGAAGCCGATCTTGATGCCCCAAAGACTTGATATGAAAATCAGTGTGTTAACCACAAAAGAGACTGGTGGTCTTCAGCAGCTTTAGTGACTATAAACTATCAATAATGAATCCAAGATCTTCCTTGGTTAATGAAAAGCAGCATTATAAATCTGAATGTGTCATCTCCTTGAGTATTTATCAAGATAAGTTTACTGGAATACCACAACACCCTCTTTTAGCCCAGAATCATTTCCACCTGAGCAAAACTGGTGCATGTGGCATCACACGGGTGTGGAACTTCACTCCATTTAGCCACCTTAATAACTTTGACATCCACAACACACAACCTTAATTCCTCCAAGTTTCTTCCAAACCATGTCCCATTTGCTAAATGTATGGATCCTTTGCCAACCTCTTGCCCTTTGTCACCTATAAGCATAACACATTGTCCACACTCATGTTTGAAAGTTCTTGTGGGGGAAAGATTAGTGACAGTGTTTGAGCTTTCGTGGCCACATTTTTTCAAAGTGGTGGGGGCCTTGATATCTGTGTGGTGGGTCTCATGGGAGGCAGACAAGGATGGGTTGTGGAATTTGTTAACAGGGCTCTTAGGATTTTTTTAACTCTCAAAATATAACCCTCAGCCTCTTGGGTGGAGGCCTCGATCTCTTAGAAAAAAGAGTATAGACTTTCATTTCAGATTCTATTAAATGCAAGAGTATTATACCAACTGGTATTATTTGAGAGGTGAATCACTTTATCATTTCTGCATAAAGTGTATTTCAGAAAGCAACTCATAAGCTTAATAAGAAGGCCGTTCCAAGTGGCCCTGTGGGAAGTATAAAACGTCTTCCCGTTCCCGAGGGGACATATGCATGAGGGCTGCCACAGTGATGCCACAATTCCTTCTACTGTGCTTTAGTTGAAAATTCTGAAAAACATGAAATCCTATTATCAAAATAGGTGAAAACATGGGGAACAATAGTGAAACTAACAACTAAGATTTTTCAATTTACTGACAACGGGGAATCAAAATTAAACACCATTCAAACAGGTTTTCTAAATTTTAAACTAGTCTATGTAGACAAACTCCAGTTTCCATACAAAACTATTGATGGAAAACTAGGCCATATTATCTTCAGGTAAACAGCCCCTAAGCATTCTGAACTGCACTAGAAGTCTAAAAGAATGTATTCAAAATCCGTCACGTTAATAAATGGGAACAATAAAGGGATCGCATAGGATTATTGTGGTGAATTTCATGATTTGAGGGGAAGGGTTTTGTCAGCCGCGATTATGAGATCGTGAGAGAGGTTTATGAGAATTTTTTACCTAATCAATCAATTTAGTAATATAACCTATTTTCTGGACGGTCTTTCAAGAAGAAGGATTGTGAGATTCCTAAATTACCCCTCCATCTTTAGAAGATTAATATCTAAATATTAGTTTAATTACAATTATGACACAACTAATTTAAGCCATTGATCACATATTTAATGTTGAGGTTGGTTCTCGCAGTTCTCGACCTTCGTCTGGTGTATGACGCAACTAAATAGATGAATCAATGCATCATAATCCTATGAAGACAAATTGCATTCGAGCATAAAAAGATAAATAACATACATGTTCAAGGTGCCCTTGAGGATAGTAAAACATACGCTCCCCAAAAAGATCCTGAAAAACATGAATAAATTATACAAATCATTGATATATATATATATTTATATGAAATTAAGAACAGATTATATAAAACACGGGAGGGAGGTTGTATCAATTCTCACCAATTTCTTTAGAGACTTTTTGAGCCATGGGAGGTTCTTTATACAATTTGTGATTTGAGATGTAAAATTGTGGAGCTGGAAATGCCTGGTTTATAAGCAGCGTACCAATTAGATACAAGTAGGTATAATCATAGATTGGATAGAAAGTTGCTATAACTTAAAGAAGAATATATTCCAATTAAAAAAATATAAAAGCATCATTTAAGGATAAAGAAAGTAAATACAAACAGTTTCAACCATTTAATATAGTAACCATTATTGAAGTTCTAGTGTCGGTAGATTGATCCAACCTGTTTGAACATGTTACCCTAGCTGCATATTGCCTAACCAACCTAATATTCCACTTACGGAAACGATGTGCTCAAATTATGCTATATCATGTGCGTACCATTCAACAATGAACTCCAATCGACAAAAGATGTCATTTATGTGATAAGCACTCGCATAAAACTCTATGGGGTAAAACACATTAAAAACTTTACAAATTATTAACGCAGCATGAGCTAGTATCTGTTATACACAGAATTTTCCCATTACAAAATACTGTTGCGCACAATCTCATTCCCATTAGTACAGCTCAACTGCAATATTGTATTTGCTTGAAAATCACAACAAAACAGGAAACAAAATGAAATTGATCAAATAAGAACAATATTTCAAATTTGTTTTAATAATGAAATAAGATTGGAAGCTAGAGAGAGATTTTGCAACGGAAATTTGTGACAGAATCACAAACACTACACCTTCATTTTGTTAAACCAAATGAAGTGAGCTTGCATCCCACATCAATGATTTGATTGCAAGAACGAATAGAACTTTCGCCCTTCATTTGACGGAAAATAAAAAATGAACTATGACTAATCTTTAACCTCTACCACTTTAGAATTAAGTCATATTACAGTTTATAATTACACTCATAGTGGTTGTTCGTATGTAATGATTGATATTAAAATCCCCAAATTGCAAGGCTTGTGATTTAATATCAATGAAACCCTAATAAGTAGTATTGATTCTAAACTTAAAAACTGATATGAAATTGAGGAGATTTATGTATTAATTGATTACCTTGTTGATGGATTGAACATGATTGCTGATGATCAACTGAAAATTTTGTTGAATTTAATGAAAATAGCTTTTTTTAGGGTTTTTGAAATAGGGTAGATCCCCAAATTGAACAATTCTTTTTTATGGATTGGTGTTGGTTAAAAAGATTTATATATATAGGCATTTTAATATTATATAATATTTTTGTTTAGATGTAATACTATGTAATACTATATGTAATGTGTAAATTGATGTAATGTAATAAATGTTATAAATAGCGTGAGGCGCGGCGTCGAGGTGTGGTCAACCCTTACGTCTTAGAAGCTATCATGAAGCTAAATAATATTTATACATTTATATATTATATCATATTTTATAGATATCGAGTTTACAAAAGCGTTATACAAAAGGACTTAATAAAGTTAAGAAACTATTTTTGCATAAAATTTTATTTAATTTCTTTCAAAAACAAAAATAAATAAATAAATAAAAATAAAACCTTATTCATCGAAGTTGAATTCAAAAATGCATCATGCCCCGCGCCTTATCATGTCTTTCCACGATTCATCTCACGATACGCTTAAAGCCGACGCGTTGGTTTAATCGGTAACGTGGAGGCCACGCCTCGCCCCATGGTTTCAGAACCTTGAATGCAATATTTTGATTGATTACAACAGTTGTTTGTATTTTTTGTTCGTTTTTTTTTTTTTTTTTTTTCAATTTTACAGAAAATTCATTAGAAAGTCACATAAGAATGTAAATAGTCTACAAAGCAAATTCAACTCCACCTATGTTTTAAAGAAAAAAAGAAAAGAAAGATGCCACAATTACAAAAAATGAAGCTAATTATAAGCCATTATATATCAAACTAGAAAACAAAAAAACTGAGAAGACTGCATATTCATTCATTCTCATCCAAACTATATCTACAGATGCAGAAACTATCTTTTACATAAAAGTGTTATATTTGCTACGAGCAATTCTCTAAATTACAAACTAGGATATTACTCGGTACAACATAATTGCAACACCAAGTAATCATCAGTCCGATCTTCATGCCCAATGAAACAAGGGAGAACAATGATGGATCTTTCAAGAGCAGTTTCATGCTCAAACACCTACAACATTCAGCGATTAAACCATATTCACAAGTTATATAATTTGATTTGTGAATATGGTCCAATCGTCAAAGATCCATCGACCTCTCACACTCCCATTTCTTGGGAAACGAAAATTATGTCACTGAACTTGACAAGATATTCTTGACCCAGCCAAAAGTTATCAGGATTTGAAAATTAATGCTTTTGCATACCACTTTTGATCAAAACGATAAATATGAAGAAACTATCGATGAACCATGCTAAAAATAACGACAACAACAACCATAGATGATTCAGAACTTAGAGAATGGTGAATGATTACTTTCATAGCAACCAGCCATGAATGTAAATGAGAAGTCCAACGTGGTGAAGCCGATGTTGATGCCCCAAAGACTTGATATGAAAATCAGTGTGTTAACCACAAAAGAGACTGGTGGTCTTCAGCAGCTTTGGTGACTATAAACTATCAATAATGAATCCAAGTTCTTCCTGGGTTAATGAAAAGCAGCATGATAAATCTGAATGTGTCATCTCCTTGAGTATTTATCAAGATAAGTTTACTGGAATACCACAACACCCTCTTTTAGCCCAGAATCATTTCCACCTGAGAAAAACTGGTGAATGTGGCATCACACGGGTGTGGAACTTCACTCCATTTAGCCACCTTAAGAACTTTGACATCCACAACACACAACCTTAATTCCTCCAAGTTTCTTCCAAACCATGTCCCATTTGCTAAATGTATGGATCCTTTGCCAACCTCTTGCCCTTTGTCACCTATAAGTATAACACATTGTCCACGCTCATGTTTGAAAGTTCTTGTGGGGGAAAGATTAGTGACAGTGTTTGAGCTTTCGTGGCCACATTTTTTCAAAGTGGTGGGGGCCTTGATATCTGTGTGGTGGGTCTCATGGGAGGCAGACAAGGATGGGTTGAGGAATTTGTTAACAGGGCTCTTAGGATTTTGTTAACTCTCAAAATATAACCCTCAGCCTCTTGGGTGGAGGCCTCGATCTCTTAGAAAAAAGAGTATAGACTTTCATTTCAGATTCTATTAAATGCAAGAGTATTATACCAACTGGTATTATTTGAGAAGTGAACCACTTTATCATTTCGGCATAAAGTGTATTTCAGAAAGCAACTCATAAGCGTAATAAGAAGGCCGTTCCAAGTGGCCCTGTGGGAAGTATGAAACGTCTTCCCGTTCCCGAGGGGACATATGCATGAGGGCTGCCACAGTGATGCCACAATTCCTTCTACTGTGCTTTAGTTGAAAATTCTGAAAAACATGAAATCCTATTATCAAAATAGGTGAAAACATGGGGAACAATAGTGAAACTAACAACTAAGATTTTTCAATTTACTGACAACGGGGAATCAAACTAAAACACCATTCGGACAGGTTTTCTAAATTTTAAACTAGTCTATGTAGACAAACTCCAGATTCCATACAAAACTATTGATGGAAAACTAGGCCATATTATCTTCAGGTAAACAGCCCCTAAGCATTCTGAACTGCACTAGAAGTCTAAAAGAATGTATTCAAAATCCGTCACGTTAATAAATGGGAACAATAAAGGGATCGCATAGGATTATTTTGGTGAATTTCAAGATTTGAGGGGAAGGGTTTTGTCTGCCGCGATTATGAGATCGTGAGAGAGGTTTATGAGAATTTTTGACCTAATCAATCAATTTAATAATATAATGATTCTTGTGCCTACTAATCAAGCCTACAAATGAACCTAATAATTTGATTGGTTGATTTCAAAAAATGATTGTTGGAAATTTGGAGAGAGAAAATACATAATACAATTGCACAAGTGATTTATGCATTAGGCATGTTTTTAGGCTTGTTTTGTAGGTCTAAATAGCACTACTCTTTAATAATATAACCTATTTTCTGTTGTCCCACTTTCTTCTAGATCGATAATAAAGTTGCAAAGTATAATGAATAAGTAAATCTAAATTGTCATTAACCATTAACGAATGTAATACATATGTATTTATAAGGTTTGAATCGGTATGACCCAACCATTGTATCCCTTCGGTTATAGTTCCAACCGGTTTAACTAATAACTACTTTTCAATAACTAACTTTTGTAACTAACTTTCGGTTACAAAGTTTCTAACTAACTAGTTTGGTCCTTCGAGTTTTGAGAAGCAATGGAGCGAGATTATTAGGTTCACATTCTCTTCCTTAATCTTGATCGTTGCTTCTTGTTAAATCTTGAACTCCGAGCATTTGTCGCATTGTCATGAACTTCAATCTTGGTAGAGCTTTTGTTAGTATATCTGCTCTTTGTAGTTCTCCGCTGACATGTTCTATATTGATGTGTCCATTCTCTACACATTCTCGAATGAAATGATATCGAATGTCGATGTGTTTACTTCTTCCATGAAAAACTGGGTTCTTGACTAGTGCAATTGCTGAAATGTTATCTACCTTCAACGTAATCTTCTTTTCTTCATTTCCAGTCAATTCACTAAGTAATCTTTTTAACCATAAGGCTTGACATGCTGCTGCAGTAGCCGCCATAAATTCTGATTCACATGATGATAACGCCACTGTCGGTTGTTTCTGAGTACTCCAAGTAATGGGTGACTCTCCAAAATAAAATACTATGCCAGTAGTTCCTTTTCCTTGATCAGTGTTGATTCCATAACTACTGTCGCTGTAACCTGTAATCTTGCATCCGCATTCTTTCTTGTAAATTATGCCATGCTCCTTTGTTCCTTTGATATATCGGATTACTTGCTTTACTGCCTTTAGATGATGTTCCTTTGGGTCTTGCATCCATCTGCTGAGTAGTCCGACTGAATAACTAAGATCTGGTCTTGTATGTAGTAAGTACCTGAGAC
This sequence comes from Artemisia argyi, assembly GCA_030686995.1. NCBI lineage: Eukaryota > Viridiplantae > Streptophyta > Magnoliopsida > Asterales > Asteraceae > Artemisia > Artemisia argyi. Next base: position 10,972 of record JARVZY010002176.1, read on the forward strand.
TTCCAATTAAGCTTCTGTAATAAGTTGCGTCAACTGAGTTACCATCTTCCGCCTTGACCAACTTAGTACCGGGGTCCATTGGTATCTTTGTATCATTACTATCATTCATATTCGTTTCCTTCAAGATCTTGTTAATATAACCTGTTTGCTTGATTGTAATCTCTCATCCTGTCTGTGTAACTTCTATCCCAAGGTAATAAGCTAACAATCCTAAGTCGCTCATTTCAAACTTTTCTTCCATCTGGGATTTGAATAATTCTACTTCCTTCTTTGGAGTGCCCGTTATTATCAAATCATCTACATAAACTCCGACTATAATTGTAGAATTCTTGTTCCTCTTTGTATATACTGCTTGTTCGAGATTACACTTCTTGAATTCTAATGACTTTAATGTTTGATCAAGCTTCACATTCCAAGCTCTCGGTGCTTGTCTTAAGCCATATAAAGCTTTAATAAGCTTGTACACTTTTCCTGAGTTTTCTGGTTGTACAAATCCTTCAGGTTGTGTAACATAGACTTCTTCCTTCAAATCTCCATGTAAAAATGCTGATTTTACATCCAAGTGATGAACTCGCCAACCATGAAATGCTGCTAACGCTAATATTAACCATACTGTTTCTATCCTAGCAACTGGAGCAAATACTTCATCAAAGTCTATTCCTTGTTCTTGTACATATCCTTTTGCTACTAAACGTGCCTTGTATCGAATGATCTTTCCTTGTGCATCCCTCTTGGTTTTAAAAACCCATTTGAGTCCAATTGCCTTTTGATTTTCTGGCAATGTAGTAAGAATCCATGTCTTATTCTTATTTATGGAATCTATTTCAATCTCCATAGCCTCAATCCATTTCTTATCTACTAATGCTTCCTTATAGTTACGAGGGTCTTCTTCTGTGAAAAATAAACTTGGTGTTTCCACTACACTTGCAGTTTCGTAAATTTCTGCTAAACCTTTTAATCCTCGTACTGGTGTATGATCATATCTTTCGTCTGAGGTTTCTAATGAACTAATAGTAGCCTCTTCTTCTGCTGAGTTAGGGTCATAATTGTATGTTGGTGGTGTAATTGGTGAGTTTGGTTCTGATGTTGGATCTGGTAACGGATCCGGTGTTGGATACATATCATCATCATCTACTATGTTGACAGTTATTGGAGTTTTATTGTCAACTTCGTCTATCACAAAACTAGTCCAAAATGTGTCTTGTGTACTTGTATCCTCTTCATTCTTCTCCCAATTCCACGGCTTTGTTTCCATAAACTTTACATCCCTACTAACATGTTTCTTTTTCCTTATTGGATCATATAACCTACATGCTTTTGATCCTTCCTCTACTCCTAAATAAATCATTGGTATGCTTCTATCATCCAGCTTCTTTAAATGAGGTATTGTTATTTTTGCATAAGCTGTGCATCCAAATATCCTTAGGTTCTCTAAATTTGGTTTTCTATTGTAGAGTGCCTCATATGGAGTTTTATCTATCAGGGCTCTTGTAGGTACCTTATTTAGTATGTAAATAGCATGTTTCACTGCTTTCGCCCAAAAAGTTAAGGGTAACTTCATGGCTTTCATCATACTCCTCGTAGTTGATAACACTGTTCTATTCCTTCTCTCCACTACTCCATTCTGTTGTGGTGAATATGGTGCTGTCAACTGTCTTGCTATTCCATTATCTTTACAATATTTGGTGAATTCATTTGATGTAAATTCGCCTCCTCTATCTGTTCTTAGCATCCTCACTTTCATTCTTAATTCCATTTCTATTTTCTGCTTAAATTCCTTGAATATACTAAATGCTTGATCCTTTGATTGTAGAAAGTAAGCCCACATAAAACGTGTACAATCGTCTACTAACAAGAATATGAGTTTCTTGCCTGAGTGTGTTGCTGGACTAATAGGACCACAGAGGTCTCCATATATTAAGTCCAACGGGTTTTTTTGATCTGAATTTAGTTTGGTTTGGAAATGGTGTTCTACTGTGTTTTCCTAATAAACATGCATCACAAATCTGTCCGGCATGATTTATTCTAGGTATTCCTTCTACTAGACCTTTTCTAGTCATCTTGTTGATATCTTCAAAGTTTAGATGACCTAATCTAGCATGCCATAACCATGCTTGGTTATCTATATTTGCTAAGAGACATATAGGTGTGTCTAACCGTAATCTAATACTGTAAAGTCTGTTCTTGGATCTTTCAACTTTCATCAACAACTTTCTGCTCATATCATACAAAGTCAATCTATTTCCCTCCATTATAACTTTACAACCTATTTCTGTAAGTTGTCCTAGACTTAGTATGTTGCTCTTAAGGTTTGGTATGTAATATACATCCGATACGACCTTTTGTACTTGGTTTTTGCAACCTAACAATATAGAGCCTTTTCCCTTTATCTGTACATATGATCCATCTCCAAAACGTACTCGTCCTGTTATGTTTTCATCCATATCCCTAAAATGACTCATGGTTCCCGTCATATGATTACTTGCACCGTTATCTAAATACCATATGCTTTCGTCCTTTGAAGCATAATTTCCTGGTTGAATTTGGCCTTCATTCAACAATACTTCCTCGTGTTTGGTTTCGTGCATAGTCATTAATAGTGATGGTTCTTCATCTTCTAAGATAAGGTTTGATTGTTCTTGATCTGTCAATTTTACTCTACACTTTCTCACAAAGTGTCCAAGTTTGTTACATATGTAACATCTTAACTTACTCACATCCTTTCTATTTGTATTCTTATTAGGGTTTTCCTTATAATTGGAGTTTCCTTCTTGTGAGTTATTTCTGTATTTATTATTTCGCTAGTTTCTTCGTGAATAGTTTGATCTACCTCCACGCTTATTAAATTGCTTTCCTCTACCTGAGTGTTCACCATGTGTGAATAATAAATTATTCTGGCTTTCAACTTGATCTCCCTTCCGGAGTTTTATCCTTTCCTCAAATGCTTTGAGTTTTCCTATGATCTGATCTAGGGTAATTTCATCTAGATCACTAGTTTGTTCTATGGATGCTACTATCTGAATGAATCTATCGGGTGTGGAGTCTAATAGTTTTCTAACTATGAGTGATTCATCTATTGTTTTCCCTAGTTCTTTTGCCTTAGTGACATAACCATTTAACTTATCTGCAAATACATCCACCGTCTCATCATCCTTCTTTAGAAGGGCATTAAATCCTATCATTAAAGATTGTAGTCGTGCTTGTTGCACTTTCTCTTCGCCAACGTGTATCCTTTTTAATGAATCCCATAATTCCCTTACCGTTTTACAATTTGCTACTTGCAAAATCACATCCTCCGTCAATGCTTGATATAGAAGGGCAATAGTTGCTTTATCCTTCTTATCATCTAATTGTGTATTTTCCTTAGGTTCTATTGTCTCCCGTAAACCATGTGCTTCTAATATAACTTTTATTTGTATCCCATACCGTGTAATTTGTGTTTTTCAACTTAGGACATTGGTAGTGTGCTATGGGTGTTAAGGGTTTTAATGTAGTTGTTGCGTTTGTGTCATCGCCCATCTTGAAAGTATTTATGATCTTCACTTTCGATTATTCGCGGGAATTTTCTAATATGGTATCTCCTCTAATATGGGAATATATATAGTTTTTCGGGAATTCCTAGTAATTACGGGATCAATAGTAGTTCTCGGGATTCCTAATAGTATAAACTAACAAAAATCTATACTATTCTAATGAATTGAAATCCAGAAAATTAGAACTTGTGACCTCGTTATCGTATTGAGTATGAGATGTATTCCCTTCACTCGTTAGTAAAATTCGTTCACCAACGTTTGTAATTCCCTTCGCTCCTTTTGTTTATTTCTGCCTCGTTATATGCTTTCCAATCGACTTTCACAACTTCTTCCAAGCAAACCTCTCGGATTCTTTTGTCTTGCTTCTGATTCGAACCAGTAAATAAACACCAAAATTTCTTTTGTTCTCCATCTTGTCGAATTGATGTTGTTGTTGTTTTTTTTAACGAGTCTAAACAAAAATCAATAGCCTTCTAGTCTTGTTCGAATTCTGTTGAACCAAAACCAGTCTCGAATTTTTGTTGTTGTCGAATGTTGTTTCAGAAATTCGACACAAACAAAAAATAATACCACACTACACGTTGTTATCTTCTTCTTGTGTTCAACTTGATCTCGTTTCTTGAAATCTCTAAGTTTCTTACACACTTCTATTTGTTACCACGCCTTGGTAAATATGAATCAAATCTGTTTCTTCGTTTGATCCTTGCTGCAACGAAACAACCAATATTTGGTTATACAGTTCCTTGCGCCTCTCGTTGTTGTTGTTCTTTTGTGTTAAAATCGACACAAACTCCACACTCTTCTTTCCAAATAACCAATAATACTACGTATACGCTTTTTTTCAACCAACAACGCCCTTGCTTTGTGTTTCTTCTCTTCGAACTAGTTCCTGTTTTATACACAAAGTCTTCTCTATCTTCCTCGACACCAATACGCTTGGTGCTATGCGTTTTGCAACCTCTACGTAAAACAGATCGTGCACTATCTTTTCTACGCGCTTCCTTATTCAAAAACGTGTTTCCTTCGAAGATTTAAAAAGAAACAAGTTATCTCTTTTTCGCTCAAAGAGGAGTAACGAATTGTTCTTCCTCTTTTCTTGCGTCTTTCTTTGGCTTCTCACTGATTTGTGATGATTTCGTTATTCAGAAATCGTTTTGTATTTTGATGTATAATCCTTGCTCTTGATGCCAATTGTTGTCCCACTTTCTTCTAGATCGATAATAAAGTTGCAAAGTATAATGAATAAGTAAATCTAAATTGTCATTAACCATTAACGAATGTAATACATATGTATTTATAAGGTTTGAATCGGTATGACCCAACCATTGTATCCCTTCGGTTATAGTTCCAACCGGTTTAACTAATAACTACTTTTCAATAACTAACTTTTGTAACTAACTTTCGGTTACAAAGTTGCTAACTAACTAGTTTGGTCCTTCGAGTTTTGAGAAGCAATGGAGCGAGATTATTAGGTTCACATTTTCTGGACGGTCTTTCAAGAAGAAGGATTGTGAGATTCCTAAATTACCTGTAACAATTCACATTTTTCAGGATAATTACCATTCCCGGAAAATTTCACTATTCACTTTTACTATTTATTTTTCCCGAAACTTTCCCGAAAGTTGATTTTTATTTGATATTCTCGAGTGATAAATCATTTCCATGGCAAATTAAATGTTTGACATTCGTCAGATCATTTTCGTGAAAGTTATTAAGGAATTACACGTTTTAGGGTAAAACGTCATTCAGAAATTCTACGTACAACAAAACTCGACCGCGTTAAGTGACCCCGCATCAGAATAATGTTTGACACACTCATGATTTATTTGAGAATTAATTGTGACTGAGAAAAACATGACCAAAGACTTCCCAACAGGTCACCCAAGCCTGTACTAATCTCACATGAGCACGCTTAACCGTTTGGGCGATTAACCGTTAGACCACAAAACGCGTTTCTAAGACTATTTGAGTTTTCAACTTCTTAGAAAAAGTCAACATATTCTTTCCCTCCTCCATTGACCAAAAATCATCCCTTGATGTTATAAGTCATTTCGTGATTTTTAGGCTTACGGTTTGATGTCTAAAAGACATTTAATACCAACCGACACTAGACTGAGCTCAGTCTAGACCTTATAAGTCATTTTAAATCATTTTTATCACATTAGAAAAGTAACATTTTACTTTTCTCAATTTTACGCAATATTCGTACGTTTTACGTATTACGCGTTTTAGACCCGTGTTTCCAGTTTTTAGCAGGGTTTTAGCACCCGATAGATCCTACCACTCATTTTATATTTTATTATGGACTATATGGACATGTTTAACAATACTTTCAAATTCCATAATTTTACGACACCCGGTTTTACGTTTTGAGGCGTAACAACTTACGGTTTGCATTTTTCGGAGTCAAAACACACTAGATATCTTGGATAATATCATCCAAAGTCCAACCCTTGTTCTCCAAGGTCTTGAAACCGCCACTAGGGGGGGCATTCACACTATGTGGCTCAATCTCATGACTTTAGCCATTAGATCAAGTTTTAATTACAACTTTGTCACCAAGTTATGTAACCTTCCTAGCATTTTCCTAACCTCCTCATTTTGGACTATAAATACTCCCTTCCTCCCCTTCACTTGAAACGCCACACCTTACACACCATTCTCTCATTCTTTGCTCATTCTCTTCCAAGTTTCATGCAAGATTCAAGTACCATATCAATATCTAAAACCTAGTTAGGTTTTCATTCATCAAAACACTTACATAACCTCATATACTTGGTGATTTCTCTTGAGTTTAAATCCACTCAAGTCACCTCAACCTTCATCATCCATCTTTCAAGATTACAAGAGTAGAAAGATTGCATGAAGTGAAGTGGGTTGAAGCAAGTCTATCAAAGTCCTATCCTTACATGTTAACTTCCTTTCATCTTTGAAAGCCAAAAGTTGTAAGCCAAACCCTAACATGCTTCTTGTTAAATAATCATGTTCATGTTATTTACATGTTATTCTTGCTATATTATGTCTTGTAGTTATGTCCATGATGTATAAAAGTGAGCAAAACAAGTTATTGTTATTGATTGTTACAACAAGTTACTAAAACAAGTAAACTAGTGACTTTCTTGGAAAACCACGACCAAAATGGTAAAATTATGATATTTGATCATTACATATTACAGTAGAGGACTTAACAAGGAAACCATAGCAATTTGAACCACCTAAAACGAGTATACGAGTCAAAAGTTATGGCGATTTGAAGTTACCAAAGATTTCCGGCAAAACTGCCAAATACAATTCTGATCAAATTTGGGTTTTGAAAGTCACACTTCTGGTCCGATTCATCAAAAAGTTAAAACACGAAAGTTGTCCGGAACGACGTTTTCGTTTAGGAACAAAGAAGCTCGAGCCCTGAAAACGCTTTCCGAGTGATAAATTTCTTCAAATTCTAAACAGCCCATTTTTAGCCAAAGTCATTACATATAAGTTATGGTTTATGAAGACCAAAGGGGTCTTATGACCTAGAATCAAGACACAACCATGGCTAGAGCCAAGGTTGAGTCTCAAGACCATGGAAAAATGACCAAAGGTCATGGCTAGGCCATGACGAAATGACCATACAAGCTTACCAAGGCAAATACATGAACTAGAGAAGTTGGCGATAACTTGAACATACAATTTGGATCTACTTCATCTAAAAGGAACCATGAGATATTACAAAGAGAAAATGGTCATTCAAAGACTTATGAAACTACCCCTAATAACAATCTTCATGTACAAATAAACTTTCCTAAGTTTATACAAATATCGGACATGTAACCTTTCGGATCAAAACTTATATCTATATATTTCATCAACTACTACAATAGTAGGGAGCCTCATGTGAGGAGTTCATTATGTAAGCCGTCGAGTTGAGTTGTGGATTTACGAGTTAAAGTGTCCTGGCTCCTCGAACGCTTACTAACATGACTTCTGAATTATGTCGGCCCGAACGGTAGTAAACGATATACAAAACATACATGTTTCATGAATCATTTCTTTCAAAGACTTACATTATACATCATACCCCATCATGGACTATAAATGCAAGATATATATATAGGCACTACTTCATATTCTTTACTCCAATCCTAAGTCGCGACATTCTATTATAGGTTGCTCATAGAACCTTCACGATTCAACCGTTACATTCATTACTTGCTATCTTACTTAAGGTGAGTTCATAGCCCCACTTTACATTACTTCATTGTTTTACAAACCCTTGGGGGGAATACATGTTATTTTTAACCGAGCACAATGTTTTTAAATTGTATGCTTGCCTGTTTGTTTTATTATCACTAAGTACCATCCTTGCCAAACCAAGATCCCATATTATGAACCATTTAATCACTTGCGAGGGTTACTTGCAAGTGAGCGCGAATATTGTGAATAGGCCTATTGGGATTGACGAATCCCATTTGTATTGACTAAGTTCAAACAAATGCATTAATATTTGAGACATTAGGTATGACGGCAAAATACCTACCGGGATAACTCCACCGATTGATATTGGTACCCGTTAACGTTTTGGTGTCATAAGCTTAGTATTTGATAATACATTTTATGGGCGTATAATAACGTAGCCTACCTGTTTTGTTTTCCAAACATTGGTGTGAGCCGATAACTCACACTACCAACATATTGTGTTCAAACGATTAAACAAACTCTATGAATATCACTCAACCTTTGTGTTGACCTCTCAAGCATGTATTTCAGGTTCATGACGATCAAGGATGGCACGGAAGGGCACGGATACTCAAGAGGGCTATAAATTTTATTATCATTCAAAAACTCATTTATTATACATTGTAAACATGGAACCAATTGGGACCTCATTTTGTAACCTCTGATATTTATATAATTTGAATGATAAATCTTTTAAAACGACTCAATTGGAGTTCGTTTTCTATTATTGTGACTATTGTGCCGTCGAGTAACACCCAGTTCGAATTCCGCTGCATCCATGAATTGGGGGTGTTACAGATTGGTACCAGAGCCATGGTTATAGAGAAACGGGTCTAATTGAGACCTAAACTATAACCACACATACAAGCAAAAACATTTTTATAGCCTTCCGCTCTCCGTGTCTTCCATCCTCCAGACGATTATGGACTTAGTAAGCATGTTATGATACACAAACATATTAGTATATTCATATATACCCATTTTGAGCATTTCCCCGTAGACATTTTTGTGCTACACAAACATAATTGCATATTAATATATGTACCCTAAACATAATTGAGCATTTCCCCGTAAGCATTAGTATATTGATATATAAACTCGGTTTATTTTCAATCATTTATCTAAACAATGGACTAAACATATCTGTGTATGCCTATTCTAAGGCATTTCGGCACAGCCACACTCTCCCAATCATGTTCCTACTCCAACATTATTTTTCCAAGACATTGTGAGATACAATGGTCTCATTCATTTTTCAAGACATTGTGAAATACAATGGTCTCATTCACTTTTCAAGACATTGTGAGATACAATGGTCTCATTTACTTTTCAAGACATTGTGAGATACAATGGTCTCATTCATTTTTCAAGGCATTGTGAGATACAATGGTCTCATTCACTTTTCAAGACATTGTGAGATACAATGGTCTCATTCATTTTTTCAAGACATTGTGAGATACAATGGCCTCATTCATTTTCCAAGACATTGTGAGATACAATGGTCTCATTCATTTTCCAAGACATTGTATTATACAATGGTCTTAACCATTTCTCAAAGGTTTTAAGTCACACAATGACCTAACCTACTTCCCAGACATTGTGAATTGCACAATGGTCTAACCTACTTCCGAGACATTGTGTTTTGTGCAAATGGTCTCTAGAATTATTCCATCACATCATCAATATCATTTCTTATGATATCAAAAACCCGTCACAATCTATCGATTTCAAAACAAGAAATATGAGATTTCTAAAGGACAAACTAATCCATCATCGACAAAAGCTGAACTTTCTCTACATTCATCAAAGTTTTCTTATGAAACCTTCATTATTAAAAGTTCGTGATCCTGGCCAAGTATGTTCTATTTTAGAACTACTTAAAACTTCCTTTCCATACGTACCTACCCTTACTATCTTCTATGCAATGGAATATGAAAACATGGGTTACAAGTCTTGTATAGGCGGGACTTGCAACTGAAGGGTTCGACATCGCCTTTGTTTAGTGGACAGTTTCCCGAAAGCAACGGACATATCACAAGTATACCTAATTTAGGTATTTGGAAATTTTATCGAACCTTGGCTAAATATAGACTAGTCACCTATATTTAACCTAGGGACAGTGGAATATAGTCTGACTAACTATATTCGACTTAAAAATTTCAAATACTGAGAATAGTTGTACTAGGGTTATGTTTAGGTTGATTTCCTACATGAACACGATAAACCACCAGAATACATTAAAACAATCTAGAGACACGATAGTGTCTTACCACTCAGCGAAATCTTAACACTTTATTTGTACTACCTAACTTCATTCTTGAAAGTTTTCATTTATGAGATAATCCGAACTACTATCTTGGGATAGTTATCAATTATTCTCTTCATCCTGTAGAAGTACTATCCTGTTTAGATCCTAAGGATACCATTCCATCATAAACCTTTAAAATCTCTTAAGATTTTTAAAGCAAACTCAACATCTATACCTAAGAGTATTAATGTTAAGCATACACTACACACTTTTGTTCATCAACATATCATAACATTATCTTCACAACCGTTGGAACCACAAGCTCATTAACAGATTTTGATGCACTTTTAAAGCTCAAATCATCCTTAGTTACACCACAAGTACCCTCATCAGCTTTACAAGATTGAATATTCATCTTGTACTTTTGGAACACCAGTATCATCTCGTAATACACTACCTTGTAACTCACCGGCTAAGTATGAATGTTGTGTCGGGAATTCTTGAGTAGGATGATTTATACTGTCCTTATTTGAATGGATTGGGATGCCTTTTCATTTAAATAAAGAAATTATAAATCATCAAACCATACGTTTATATTCCTTTAGTTACATTGTTTGGGATGCCTCTCTATGTAAATAAAGAATTATAAACAAGTGGACTTATTTATATCCGAAATAACATAAGTATGAAGTCAATAAACACTAGATACCACAACAGATTACCTACTAGGCTATGATTGCAACGACTATCCCAATTTCCATTAATACGAGGTTTACATTTTGGTTTTCATAATGATAGTGCAATAATAAACAAACTCATTGCGAGGCCATGTAACCATACGCATGCGCAGTCGTACCAAACTCATTGCGAAGCCATGTAGCCATATGCATGGGCAGCCGTACGATTCAAACAGGACTTGGTCCAACCACATGTTCAACGCTTATTCCATGATTCGATCCTTATATCAATTGCTATTGATACTTGACAACTATATCAAGTTCTATTTTGATATTCAACTACTATATCAATTCCTATTAATCTCCGACTGCTATATCAATTTCCTTTGATATTCGACTATTACCTTTCCTACATAAAAGGAAGCCTCATCCTACACCATACACCGAAATGACAAATCAAACTACATCACTAGTAATTCCAGACTTTGGTCCTCATAAGTAACCACACATCTTTATCGATACCACTCCAACATATGACACACATAGAACTTCGGGACGAAGTTCCCCGTAAGGGGTAGAGACTGTAACAATTCACATTTTTCAGGATAATTACCATTCCCGGAAAATTTCACTATTCACTTTTACTATTCATTTTTCCCGAAACTTTCCCGAAAGTTGATTTTTATTTGATATTCTCGAGTGATAAATCATTTCCATGGCAAATTAAATGTTTGACATTCGTCAGATCATTTTCGTGAAAGTTATTAAGGAATTACACGTTTTAGGGTAAAACGTCATTCAGAAATTCTACGTACAACAAAACTCGACCGCGTTAAGTGACCCCGCATCAGAATAATGTTTGACACACTCATGATTTATTTGAGAATTAATCGTGACTGAGAAAAACATGACCAAAGACTTCCCAGCAGGTCACCCAAGCCTGTACTAATCTCACATGAGCACGCTTAACCGTTTGGGCGATTAACCGTTAGACCACAAAACGCGTTTCTAAGACTATTTGAGTTTTCAACTTCTTAGAAAAAGTCAACATATTCTTTCCCTCCTCCATTGACCAAAAATCATCCCTTGATGTTATAAGTCATTTCGTGATTTTTAGGCTTACGGTTTGATGTCTAAAAGATATTTAATACCAACCGACACTAGACTGAGCTCAGTCTAGACCTTATAAGTCATTTTAAATCATTTTTATCACATTAGAAAAGTAACATTTTACTTTTCTCAATTTTACGCAATATTCGTACGTTTTACGTATTACGCGTTTTAGACCCGTGTTTCCAGTTTTTAGCAGGGTTTTAGCACCCGATAGATCCTACCACTCATTTTATATTTTATTATGGACTATATGGACATGTTTAACAATACTTTCAAATTCCATAATTTTACGACACCCGGTTTTACGTTTTGAGGCGTAACAACTTACGGTTTGCATTTTTCGGAGTCAAAACACACTAGATATCTTGGATAATATCATCCAAAGTCCAACCCTTGTTCTCCAAGGTCTTGAAACCGCCACTAGGGGGGGTATTCACACTATGTGGCTCAATCTCATGACTTTAGCCATTAGATCAAGTTTTAATTACAACTTTGTCACCAAGTTATGTAACCTTCCTAGCATTTTCCTAACCTCCTCATTTTGGACTATAAATACTCCCTTCCTCCCCTTCACTTGAAACGCCACACCTTACACACCATTCTCTCATTCTTTGCTCATTCTCTTCCAAGTTTCATGCAAGATTCAAGTACCATATCAATATCTAAAACCTAGTTAGGTTTTCATTCATCAAAACACTTCCATAACCTCATATACTTGGTGATTTCTCTTGAGTTTAAATCCACTCAAGTCACCTCAACCTTCATCATCCATCTTTCAAGATTACAAGAGTAGAAAGATTGCATGAAGTGAAGTGGGTTGAAGCAAGTCTATCAAAGTCCTATCCTTACATGTTAACTTCCTTTCATCTTTGAAAGCCAAAAGTTGTAAGCCAAACCCTAACATGCTTCTTGTTAAATAATCATGTTCATGTTATTTACATGTTATTCTTGCTATATTATGTCTTGTAGTTATGTCCATGATGTATAAAAGTGAGCAAAACAAGTTATTGTTATTGATTGTTACAACAAGTTACTAAAACAAGTAAACTAGTGACTTTCTTGGAAAACCACGACCAAAATGGTAAAATTATGATATTTGATCATTACATATTACAGTAGAGGACTTAACAAGGAAACCATAGCAATTTGAACCACCTAAAACGAGTATACGAGTCAAAAGTTATGGCGATTTGAAGTTACCAAAGATTTCCGGCAAAACTGCCAAATACCATTCTGATCAAATTTGGGTTTTGAAAGTCACACTTCTGGTCCGATTCATCAAAAAGTTAAAACACGAAAGTTGTCCGGAACGACGTTCTCGTTCAGGAACAAAGAAGCTCGAGCCTTGAAAACGCTTTCCGAGTGATAAATTTCTTCAAATTCTAAACGGCCCATTTTTAGCCAAAGTCATTACATATAAGTTATGGTTTATGAAGACCAAAGGGGTCTTATGACCTAGAATCAAGACACAACCATGGCTAGAGCCAAGGTTGAGTCTCAAGACCATGGAAAAATGACCAAAGGTCATGGCTAGGCCATGACGAAATGACCATACAAGCTTACCAAGGCAAATTCATGAACTAGAGAAGTTGGCGATAACTTGAACATACAATTTGGATCTACTTCATCTAAAAGGAACCATGAGATATTACAAAGAGAAAATGGTCATTCAAAGACTTATGAAACTACCCCTAATAACAATCTTCATGTACAAATAAACTTTCCTAAGTTTATACAAATATCGGACATGTAACCTTTCGGATCAAAACTTATATCTATATATTTCATCAACTACTACAATAGTAGGGAGCCTCATGTGAGGAGTTCATTATGTAAGCCGTCGAGTTGAGTTGTGGATTTACGAGTTAAAGTGTCCTGGCTCCTCGAACGCTTACTAACATGACTTCTGAATTATGTCGGCCCGAACGGTAGTAAACGATATACAAAACATACATGTTTCATGAATCATTTCTTTCAAAGACTTACATTATACATCATACCCCATCATGGACTATAAATGCAAGATATATATATAGGCACTACTTCATATTCTTTACTCCAATCCTAAGTCGCGACATTCTATTATAGGTTGCTCATAGAACCTTCACGATTCAACCGTTACATTCATTACTTGCTATCTTACTTAAGGTGAGTTCATAGCCCCACTTTACATTACTTCATTGTTTTACAAACCCTTGGGGGGAATACATGCTATTTTTAACCGAGCACAATGTTTTTAAATTGTATGCTTGCCTGATTGTTTTATTATCACTAAGTACCATCCTTGCCAAACCAAGATCCCATATTATGAACCATTTAATCACTTGCGAGGGTTACTTGCAAGTGAGTGCGAATATTGTGAATAGGCCTATTGGGATTGACGAATCCCATTTGTATTGACTAAGTTCAAACAAATGCATTAATATTTGAGACATTAGGTATGACGGCAAAATACCTACCGGGATAACTCCACCGATTGATATTGGTACCCGTTAACGTTTTGGTGTCATAAGCTTAGTATTTGATAATACATTTTATGGGCGTATAATAACGTAGCCTACCTATTTTGTTTTCCAAACATTGGTGTGAGCCGATAACTCACACTACCAACATATTGTGTTCAAACGATTAAACAAACTCTATGAATATCACTCAACCTTTGTGTTGACCTCTCAAGCATGTATTTCAGGTTCATGACGATCAAGGATGGCACGGAAGGGCACGGATACTCAAGAGGGCTATAAATTTTATTATCATTCAAAAACTCATTTATTATACATTGTAAACATGGAACCAATTGGGACCTCATTTTGTAACCTCTGATATTTATATAATTTGAATGATAAATCTTTTAAAACGACTCAATTGGAGTTCGTTTTCTATTATTGTGACTATTGTGCCGTCGAGTAACACCCAGTTCGAATTCCGCTGCATCCATGAATTGGGGGTGTTACAGATTTACCCCTCCATCTTTAGAAGATTAATATCTAAATATTAGTTTAATTACAATTATGACACAACTAATTTAAGCCATTGATCACATATTTAATGTTGAGATTGGTTCTCGCAGTTCTCGACCTTCGTCTAGTGTATGACGCAACTAAATACATGAATCAATGCATCATAATCCTATGAAGACAAATTGCATTCGAGCATAAAAAGATAAATAACATACATGTTCAAGGTGCCCTTGAGGAAAGTAAAACATACGCTCCCGAAAAAGATCCTGAAAAACATGAATAAATTATTCAAATCATTGATATATATATTTATATGAAATTAAGAACAGATTATATAAAACACGGGAGGGAGGTTGTATCAATTCTCACCAATTTCTTTAGAGACTTTTTGAGCCATGGGAGGTTCTTTATACAATTTGTGATTTGAGGTGTAAAATTGTGGAGCTGGAAATGCCTGGTTTATAAGCAGCGTACCAATTAGATACAAGTAGGTATAATCATAGATTGGATAGAAAGTTGCTATAACTTAAAGAAGAATATATTCCAATTAAAAAAATATAAAAGCATCATTTAAGGATAAAGAAAGTAAATACAAACAGTTTCAACCATTTAATATAGTAACCATTATTGAAGTTCTAGTGTCGGTAGATTGATCCAACCTGTTTGAACATGTTACCCTAGCTGCATATTGCCTAACCAACCTAATATTCCACTTACGGAAACGATGTGCTCAAATTATGCTATATCATGTGCGTACCATTCAACAATGAACTCCAATCGACAAAAGATGTCATTTATGTGATAAGCACTCGCATAAAACTCTATGGGGTAAAACACATTAAAAACTTTACAAATTATTAACGCAGCATGAGCTAGTATCTGTTATACACAGAATTTTCCCATTACAAAATACTGTTGCGCACAATCTCATTCCCATTAGTACAGCTCAACTGCAATATTGTATTTGCTTGAAAATCACAACATAACAGGAAACAAAATGAAATTGATCAAATAAGAACAATATTTCAAATTTGTTTTAATAATGGAATAAGATTGGAAGCTAGAGAGAGATTTTGCAACGGAAATTTGTGACAGAATCACAAACACTACACCTTCATTTTGTTAAACCAAATGAAGTGAGCTTGCATCCCACATCAATGATTTGATTGCAAGAACGAATAGAACTTTCGCGCTTCATTTGACAGAGAATAAAAAATGAATTATGACTAATCTTTAACCTCTACCACTTTAGATTTAAGTCATATTACAGTTTATAATTACACTCATAGTGGTTGTTCGTATGTAATGATTGATATTAAAATCCCCAAATTGCAAGGCTTGTGATTTAATATGATACGACCCGGTTAGGGGTTGTATCGGGATATGGCACCACTTCAAGCGGGCGCGAGCTCCTAAGAAGAAAGAACGAAGACCAGATATATTTTAATTGACAAATGCTTAATGATTCTATTCATAATTATGTGGTATAAATACACATTAAAGATAACTCCTAACTGGAATAGATAACTCATACCACAATGACACTTTCCTAGATAACTACTCACATGACACAATCCTAACATGACTCAAATATGACTAAACAAAAGATAGTTATCCAAAGGCTCGTAACATTCCCCACTCCTTCAGAAATCACCTTGTCCTCAAGGTGTAGCTGCAAAAATCATGATTCCAGGATCCCATATTCTTTGAATAAACATGGACTCTTCTTTAAACCACAAGCTAATAGTTATGATATGAGACTCAAAGGATTGTTTCCAAAGCTGTCCATAAGAAGATAATAAATAAACTTGTTGCTTTGTAGCCTTCTCTTTTGTCTGCCATTCTTCAAACTTTTCTCTTGTGTCATTCGTGTTTTCATGAACATCATCAACCAATTTGTTACTGGAAGAAGACGACCGCTCATCCTCAAAACGTGCTTCTATTAAGCGGGCTAATGAAAAAGCTTCGTCTAAAGTTGTAGGCCTTGCCCTCAATAGTTCTATTTGTAACATCAGTTTAAGTCCGGAGATATAAAATAATGTAAGTAAAGATTCAGATATCCCTATTACTTGATTTGCAAGTACCACAAACTCACTCTCATATTCGGCCACGGTGCCTATTTGCAAGAGTTTAGAGAGTGTGTATTCCGCGTCCTGATCGCTGCCGCCTGATTCCATGAATAATAACTCGAAGACCAAAAAAAAAATTCTGATGAATAGTGCCGATGAACAGTACGCGTGAATAGTACCTGATGAACAGTAACTTTTTTTTTTTTTTTTTTTGATTGGAACTTTAATCAAAAACCCTCTCAACGAGAGCTCTCAATGAAAGCACCAATTGATACGACCCGGTTAGGGGTTGTATCGGGATATGGCACCACTTCAAGCGGGCGCGAGCTCCTAAGAAAAAAGAACGAAGACCAGATATATTTTAATTGACAAATGCTTAATGATTCTATTCATAATTATGTGGTATAAATACACAATAAAGATAACTCCTAACTGGAATAGATAACTCATACCACAATGACACTTTCCTAGATAACTACTCACATGACACAATCCTAACATGACTCAAATATGACTAAACAAAAGATAGTTATCCAAAGGCTCGTAACATAATATCAATGAAACCCTAATAAGTAGTACTGATTCAAAACTTAAAAACTGAAATGAAATTGAGGAGATTTATGTATTAATTGATTACCTTGTTGATGGATTGAACATGATTGCTGATGATCAACTGAAAATTTTGTTGAATTTAATGAAAATAGCTTTTTTTAGGGTTTTTGAAATAGGGTAGATCCCCAAATTGAACAATTCTTTTTTATGGATTGGTGTTGGTTAAAAAGATTTATATATATAAGCATTTTAATATTATGTAATATTTTTGTTTAGATGTAATACTATGTAATACTATATGTAATATGTAAATT